>BQNB010085948.1:0-28324 GCA_026074375.1 Tanacetum coccineum | reverse complement strand
GTCCATTTAAGGTCGTTTCCTATATCTTGATTGTTGTGCTTTGACGTAGCACCCCATTGTTACCATTCCGCTGCATACCTGAATTTGGGGGTGTTACAATTGGTATCAAGATCCATGGAGTGGTGTGCTTAGATTTTGTGTTTACTTGTTTTTTATTCATGTGTTTTACTTTAAAAAGACCTCGATTTTTGATTTTTTCTTGTTTTCTAAGCTTAAATTCCATACTAAAAGATCATCAACATAGGTAGCTTTGATCTAGTATCCTTGGATATAGGTGTGTGTGCTTAGATTCATATAAAAATCTCTTAGTTTTGGTCATTTGTGTTCGTTAGCTTTACAAAGGTCAAAATCTTGATTTTAAAATTTTCGGCTTAAAAACCTTTAAGTTTTCATTTTTATTGTCCCTATAAGCTTAGTAACACTTTTGGTAAAAAAAATTGGAAAACAATCATCAAAAACGTGTCTTTTTGAGTTTTGAAAAAGTGGGTTTCGTGTGTCAACCGATCTAGTCTACATCAGTGTCAACCGATCTAGTCTACAACAGTGACAACCGATCTAGTCTACTTCAGTGTCAACCGATCTAGTCTACCACAGTGACAACCGATCTAGTCTACTTCAGTGTCAACCGATCTAGTGTACAACAGTGACAACCGATCTAGTCTACTTCAGTGTCAACCGATCTAGTCTACAACATTGACAACCGATCTAGTCTACTTCAGTAACAACCGATCTAGTTTTCTTCAGTGATAACCGAACTAGTCATTTTTGTAAGACAACCTAACTAGTCAAGTTTAATAGAAACTAAACAACTCAAATTTCTAAATTATACAGTTTATCTCTTTGACTTGTAAAATTCCGTGAAACATTAACTTGTTTTCCCAGTTTTGTCAAGAATTGAAAATCCCGTGTAGTTTCAAGAATTAAAACACTTAAAAGACAACTTAATCAAACACAGTTTCTTTCTATCACCGTTCGATCCGACAATAATCTTTTAACATATAAATTTCTCAATGACGACTCTTACTGACAAAGCAATTCTTTCGGGTGCTGACAATCGTCCACCTATGTTAGAAAAAGATATGTATGATTCTTAGAAAAGCAGAATGGAGCTATATATGATGAATAGACAACATGGATGAATGATCCTTGAATCCGTTGAAAATGGTCCACTCATCTGGCCTTCAATTGAAGAAAATAGAGTGACTAGACCAAAGAAATATTCTGAGTTATCTGCTACGGAAGCAATTCAAGCTGATTGTGATATCAAGGCAACAAATATCATTCTCCTAGGACTACCACAAGAGGTCTATGCATTGGTTAGCAATCATAAAGTCGCCAAGGAACTTTGGGAAAGAATTCAACTTCTCATGCAGGAACTTCATTGACAAAACAGGAAAGAGAGTGTAAGCTTTATGATGAATTCAATAAGTTTGCTTATAAGAAGGGGAAACACTACGTGATTTCTACTTGAGATTTTCACTGCTACTCAATGACATGAACATCTTAAATATGAAACTGGAACAATTTTAAGTGAATCGTATGTGTTTAATTACACATACCTTTTACCTTTAAAAACGAGCTAAAATAACCAAAAACGGACTTAAAATGCCAAATATATGCTTGTTTTGCTAATTGTATTGTGCAGGAACGGATAACTAAGAAAAGGACGAAAAACGAAGCCAAAACGACTAAACCGGACTCGGAATGGAAAAGCAGGAAAAAGACAAAGTCAAAGTCCAAGCCCAAGCCTGAAAAAGTCAACAGAAAGTCAACCCAAGTCAACCCCGAAGCCAAAAGTCAAGAAAAGCAAGTTTAGGGACTAAACTTGTAAATCCCTAAACTTGTTTAAAGAGAAAAAAAAGAAGAAAAAGAAGAGAAGGGTGAAATCTGCCAATGTGGGAAAGTTTAACTACAAGGGGTGAAACTGCCAAGTCCCCTAAGTTATAACTATCAAGGACGTACGGTGCAAAGGGTCTTATAACCCTTGGGGGGTTGTTTTGCCAAATCCCAAACAAAAAAAAACCAAAAAAGAAAAAAAAAAAAAAAAACCCTTTAACACACAAGGACCATTGGTGCAACACTCTCCATAACTTTGGAGGACCAAAAGTGGCAACTCCCCTAAACTATTACCTGTCACCCCCAAACCTTTTTTATAACTTTTTCCCGCCATTTTTTTTTTTTCACCCCTCACAACGAACTCACGGGTTCACCTCCTTCCTTTTACCCTGCAACCCAAACCACCCCATGGATAAACCTTTCCCTCCCCCTCCACTAAGCTTTCCCAGCTGTAAGATTGCCAAGTTGGCAATCCCACAACTCCCCAAGCTTATTTCGACGGTTTAGATGATCCGAACAAGTACCAAGGCAAAAAGGAAGGGCCAGGATTTGCTTGTTCTTTGCACACTCACAACAAGCACACTTCACATTTGTGTCTACAAACAAGCACAACTGGATGAAGACAAGAAGTCAAGAACCCTAGTCGTATTTTACTATATAAAATATTATAAGCCCATTGTGGCAAGAGTAGTTTTTTTTGTAGTTTTAAGTTTAGTTTTTAAGTTTAAAGTGTTTTACTTACTTGTACTTCAAATTTTAATGAAAATTCAGTTAAGCTTTTTTATTGTGTTCTAAGCTCCAATCATACTCTCTAATCTTTAAGCTCTCAAGTATAAGCCATTTTTATAACTTGTTTTTTAACAAAACTTTAAAGAAAAATTCAAAAAAAAGAAAGAGTAGAAGGTACTGTATGATTGAAACAAGCATGGATGAATGAGCTATTGTGGAAGGCTTATTGGTTTCAGCTTAGTTTAAGCTTATTTATAAGCTTGGGGTAGGAATTTAGAGCTTATTAGGTTCAAAGAACCCTGTTTTGAGCAAGGGTGAAAGGTACACATCCTTTTAAATTTTGCTTAAAATTACTGTAGCAAGTAGCTTATTTAGCTTATTTTTAGCTTATTTCTGTTCTTGTGTGCTTATTGATGTTTATTAGTGCTTAAAGTTTGCTTTCTAGTCATTTCATTTCATTTTTATGCAATATTGCTAAAACTGCAATGAAAGTGCTTATTCTGCCCTAGCTTATTCTTTTTTAAGTGCTATTTGTTTACCTAAGTTTATATTGTTATTGTCTAAAAGGCTTAAGTAAGACGTTAGTGTTTTCAAAAATTTTAGTTAAACCTTAGCTTTTATAGTTTTCTTAATCACTTTTAAAATTAAAGGGATGTTTGGGTTAACACTAAAAACGGGTCAAAATTGCTTTTGGTATGGGTTATGGTCATTAAGGTAGTTTTAGCTTAAGCATTAAGCTTGTTTTAAGCTGTTTTCAAAAGTTTTTAAGTTCTAAAATTGTTTTTCAAAGCTTTTCTAAGCCACTTTTCAAACTGTGGATTTTTAAGAAAACCCCAAAGTGCTTATTTAGTTAAGCACTTGGATACTTGAGTTTTAAGTGTCAAAAAGAGTGTATTTGTGTGTTTAAATCAAGCTGTCACAAGTCCTTGGTCTTTTGACTTTGATAAGTCAAAGCTGTCAAAAAGGGTAAGTGTCAAATTTTTTTATCTAAAAGCCCATTTTCACTCTTTAAAATCCCACAAAAGATTGGTAGTGTTTTAGAAGCTAAAAATTGGTGCACAAGTTCTCTCCTTGGTGTTAATTAGCTGTTTCAAACTTAATTTTCTTATTTTGAGCTTATATGACAGCCTTTAAAAAGCTGTCAACAGCCCTGTGTAGCACTAATCTCCCCTGTGCAAATAGGGGGACTTTAAGCCCTTGCATTTTAGCTTTTTAGTGTGCTTAAGCCTAATCTTTTGGCTTATTTGGAGAGCCAATAACCTTTATAAGCCCTCAATTTCAGCCCTTAGAAAGCTTTTTAGATAGCTTATTTTTAAGCTAGAAGTTGCCTTTTGACTGTTTTGCTTAGGCTTAGTTTAGAGACTGCTTATTTTTCTCTTTGGACTTATTCAGCTTATTTTCATAAGCCCATTTGTACGCCTATAGCTTGTTAGGAATAAGTGTTAAGATATTTGCTTATTTCTCATTTTCCTAGCTTATTTGTCCAATAGTTAAGCCCTTTTCACTTTTTAGCTTAATTTTAGCTTTCTGTCAAACATAAGCTCTTTCAGCTTATTGAGTTTTAGCATCTAGCTTTTTAGAGCTTATCTAGTTTAGGTTTAGACAACCCTTTTAGATTTTTTAGTCCTGTCCTAGCTTAAGTGTCCTAAAAGTCCAAAGACTTAAGCATTTTTGCCCTTTAGCTTGTATTAGTTTTCTGTCCAACTTAAGCCCTCTTTAGCCTTATTAATTTTAGCTTTTAGCTTCTTTAGTGCTTATTTAGCTTAAGATTAGATAGTTCTTTTAGCTTTTTTGTCCAAGTCCTAGCTTATTTGTCCCAAGTGTCCCAATGACTTAGCCAATTTTAGCCTTAAGCTTGTATTAAGCATTCTGTCATTTTTTTAAGCTGTTTTTAAGCTTATTTATAGCTTTTCAAAAAAAGTCATAGTTGAGAAAGTTGTTAAGCCCCACGAGCTTAACAACTTTGCTTTACAAAGTTTTTCCAAAAAAAAAAGGAGACAAGGGGTGACCCGGGTGAGCAAGACTCGAACCCGGGTCTCCCAACCTCGTAAACTCTCTTTTTACACAACACATACCGCCGCGCCCTTGGGACTTTTTCTATAAGCCCAAGGGTTGTGGTATTTAAGTACGTTTTGGCTTAATAAGCCCATAAGCTGTTATAGCTTATTTCGGGCTTATTTATTAAGCCAATTTTTTGGTTCTTATTTTTCGTAGGATTGTTATAGTATCTAGTATTTTTAGTAAAAATTTCAGAATTTTTCGAAGTCATTTAGTATTTTTTACAATTTAATTTAGTTAAAAGTTTTAAAAATTCATAAAAAATACAAAAATTATCAAAAAAATATTTTTCTTTTTTAGAAAATTTTATTTAGTCATATAGTTTGTAGGAAAAATATAAAAATTTTCGTAGGGTTATTTTTACAACTTTTTGCTTTTTAAAGAACGGGTCCGGGTGCGGTTTTTTGTGTTGACTCGTTTTTGGGTCAAACGAACTCCGTTTATTGGTACTATCTTTTTCATTCTTCGTTATTTGTTCCCTAGAGTAGTTTAGAAGTGAAAATTTCTTCGTAGGGTTAATTTTAAAGATTTTAGGTTTTTCCCCCTTTGTTCGGGATTCGTGCTCTCGTTTTCTAGCTTAATTTCATAATTTTTAGGATTTTCTTAAACGTTTTTATTTGTTATTGCTTAATTTAACTTCCTGCACTCTCAAATCATTCTCTCTCCTTCCAACCTCAAATCTTTTTCCCCCGAACTGTATCGATTTTCCATACAGCCTCGTTGGGGATCAAACGACGCCCGGGAGCATTCTATACTACTTCACGGTTTATTGACTTTGTTCTAGACATATTCTACTATATATATTTAGGATTTTATATATATTATAGAATTTTAAGTGTAATTTTGGATAATCAGTGAACATCAAGTTTTTTAATACTCTTCCTCCTGAGTGGAGCAAATTTGTGACATATGTCAAACTGGTTCGGGATTTGCACACAACTAACATTGATCAGCTTCATGCTTACTTGGGACAACATGAATTTCATGAAAATGAGGTTCATTTAATGCATGAACGTAACTCAGATCCACTTGCTTTGATTTCAACCCATCAGATGACCCAGTTTCCTTATCTAACTCATCAGCACTCATACCAAAACTCTCAATTTCAGCCATAAGTTTCACCATATCAGTCTCCACAGCATGGTTCACCTTATCAGTCTCAACAATACTCAAATAATCAATCATCAACACCTCTTTCAATCACTTATCCATCCAATGATTATCAATCATCAGTTCATTACAACGTTTATTCCCCACCATCATCCATTCCTCAATTGGAATATGCTATTATAGTTAACCAACAATCTGAATTTCCCCAACTAGACTCAGGTCTAATTATTCCAGTGTTCCAGAAAGGTGATGATCTCATTGATGCAATCAATCACATGATGTCTTTCTTGACTGCTGTTGTCACTTCTTGCTATCCTACTACCAATAACCAGCTGAGGAATTCGTCAAACCCTAGGCAACACGCTACCATTAATGATGGGAGAGTAACCTTACAACCAATTCAGACTTCTTTTACTGCGGGTACTACAAGGACCTACACTCCAGGAGCAAGTGGAAGCAATTCTGGGAAACAAAGGACTGTTATTTGTTACAACTGCAAAGGGGAAGGACACATGTCCAAACAGTGCACTAAACCTAAAAGGAAACGGGATGATTCATGGTTTAAGGATAAAGTGTTGCTGGTACAAGCTCAAGCAAATGGTCAAATTCTACATGAGGAGGAACTAGCATTTTTGGCAGATCCAGGAATTGCAGAAGGTCAAGCCACACAGACTGTCATTACTCACAATGCTGCTTATCAAGCTGATGATTTGGATGCATATGACTCTGATTGTGATGAACTCAACACTGCCAAAGTTGCTCTCATGGCAAATTTATCTCATTATGGTTCAGATGCTCTCGCTGAGGTACACAATCATGATAATGTGAATAATAATATGATTAATCAAGCTGTGCAGGCGATGTCGTCTTCTGAACAGTCAAATGTTATGAACCATTCAGAGACTAAAATAACCAGTGATAGCAATATCATTCCTTATTCTCAGTATGTGATTGAATCACAACAGGCAGCTATTCAGAATTCTAACTTTTCTGCACAACAAGATGCACTGATATTATATGTGATTGAACAACTGAAAACCCAAGTAGTTAATTGTACCAAGATAAATATGGACAATAAAAGTGTCAATGATACTTTAACTGCTGAGCTTGAAAGATATAAGGAACAAGTTAAAAGTGTTGAAAGAAGAACAAAATGTTGATTTAAGGAGTAATGATAACGTTTCAGATTCAAGTGCACAGTCTGTAGAGATTGATCGTCTTAAACAAACTCTTTCTGAACATGTAAAGGAAAAGGAATCTTTAATGCAAACAGTTACTCTTCTCAAAAATGATTTTAAGAAAGAAGAATCTAGGAACATCGATAGAGAGATTGCGTTAGAAAAGAAGATCAAACAGCTAGATAATATTGTTTTTAAAAGAGATCAATCTGCATAAACTATTCACATGTTGATGAAACCTCAGTTTTTCTATGATCATTCCACTAAACAAGCTCTAGGTTTTCAAAATCCTTTCTATCTGAAGAAAGCTCAGCAGTTGGAACCAAAATTTTATAATGGTAATGTTATTAAGAGTACGAGTGCTATTGTGATTCCTACTCCGAAGAGACCCTAATGCTTGCTGAAGAGAGTCGTTCAAAAATGCTTTTAAAACAACAAGATCCTATGATGTTAGAAAAGAAAGTTAATATTACACCAGTCGATTATGCTGCTCTTAATCAACTTTCTCAAGATTTTGAAACACGATTTGTTCCACAAACTGAATTATCTGCTGAACAAGCCTTTTGGTCTCAGAATTCTGTAAATTCTCTAGAACCCACTCTTTCTAGTAGACCCACCAAAGTTGAGGTTCCAAAAGAACTTCCTAAAGTCAGCATGGTTAATACGAGTTTGAAGAAATTTAAATACCATCTTGCTGGTTTTGACGTGGTTGTCAAAAAAAGAACCACGGCCACAGCTATCACTGAGGGTTCGAACATACAAAATCTTGTTTTAGGGATGGAATAATTCCATTTGTAAAAGCTATGAAGGACTTATTTAATACATTCGATCAATATTTGATTGATGAACTTTCTGAAGTCCAAAATGTCTTTCATCAAATGGAACAGGTTGTGGAACAATATCGTTTAGAGTAAAAAACGTTTGAAGTTAAAATGAATAAAGTTTTGAATGAAAATAAACGACTCTTGGAACAAGTCATTAACTAAGATATTATGAACATAATTATGAATTCTTTTATGGATAATGCTTCTGTAAATGTGCATGAATGTGAAAAGTGTTAAACACTTGAGACAGAGCTTTTCAACAAAAAGGATTTCGTTGAAAAAGAGATTTATGATAAACTGTTCAAAAGTTTTACCACTCTTGAAAAACATTGCATCTCTTTAGAAGTTGATACTCAACTTAATCAGGAAATTTTCCGAAGGGCAATTCTGTTTCAAATCAAAGTGCTCCAAGTTTTGATCAATTCTTTGAATTAAATGAATTGAAAGCTCAGTCCTAAGAGAAAGACACAGTCATAAAGAAGTTGAAAGTAAGAATTAAATCTCTAAGTGGAAAACTGAATGAGGATAAGATCAAAAAGGACTTAGAGGAGATTGAAACAATAAATATTGAATTGGGTCATAGGGTGTCAAAGCTTATTGCTGAGAATGAGCATTTGAAACAGACCTATAAGCAACTTTATGACTCGATTAAACCAACACGTATTCGATCAAAAGAACAATGTGATGATTTAATTAATCAAGTCAATCTAAAGTTTGCGAAAATCTTTGATTTAAATTCTAGTCTTCAGGAAAAACTTTTGGTAATTACAACTCTCAAGGATGATTTAAAGAAACTTAAAGCAAAAGCTCTAGTTGATAATGCTGTTATGAAACACACTATTGATCCAGAGATGCTTATGATTGATGTGGAACCAATAACCCTTAAATTGTTGAATAAAAAGACAGCTCACTCTGCCTATATTAAGCACACTCAGAAAGAAGCTACCGTTCTTAGGGATCTAGTTGAACAGGTTAAATCAAAATATCCACTAGATCATTCCCTAGAATCTGCCTGTAGGTATGCTAAACTAATTCAGGAGTTGCTTACAAACATCAGTAAAACCTGCCCTAGTATCAACAATACTGATGGAAAATTAGTGGCTGTGAACCCAAAGAACAAGGACAAAAGAGTTAGATTCACTGAGCCCGTCACATCCTCAGGAAACACAATCACAAAAACAGCCTCAACATCAAACCTAGTTTCTAACAAACCTATGTTGTCTTCTACAGGAGTAAAACCATCTACTAGTGCTAGCGGATCACAGCCTTTAGGCAATACAAAGAAAGATAAGATTCAGCAAACACCAAGTAGTACTCAGAAGAATAAAGTAGAAGCTCACCCTAGGAAAGTTAAATCTAGTTTGAAAAATAAAGACTGTGTTGTTACAACTAAAGGAACTGCTAATGTGCAGCATTCTAAGCTTAATGCGAATTCTGAACTTAAATGTGTTAAGTGTAATGGTTGTATGCTTTCTGATAATCATGATTTGTGTGTTCTTGATTTTATCAATAATGTGAATGCTCGTGTAAAATCTAAATCTATTAAGAAAAGTTCAAAGAGAAAAGTTTAGAAACCAACAGGAAAGGTGTTTACAAATATTGGATATATCTAGAGACCTACTGGTCGGACCTTCACTATAGTAGGAAATGTGTGCCCTTTAACTAGGATTACCACAACTACTGAAGTGCCCCTTAGGAAACCAACTGTTCTAGATAATGAAATACCTAAACCTGTCATAACATTGGTTTACATACGAAAACCAAGGAAATCTAAAACTAATGTTCCTGCTAGCAAATCTAAGGTTCTTAAATCTGTATCTTCTAACAAAAAGGAACCCAGACAATCTTGGGGATCCATAGTTTCTGATGTTCCATCTTCCTCTCTTGATGAATGCAGGTCGTCTAAATTGTTCTCTGGTATTTAGACTCTGGCTGCTCTAAGCATATGACCGGAGATCGCTCTCAGCTCACCAATTTAATCAATAAATTTTTGGTTACTGTCAAATTCAAAAATGATCACGTGGCAAAGATATTGGGATATGGTGATTATCAGATTGGGAATGTCATGATATCAAGGGTTTACTACGTGGAAGGACTTGGACACAACTTATTCTCTGTTGGGCAATTTTGTGATTCGAACCTTGAAGTTGCTTTTTGTCAACACACCTGCTTCATTCGTAATCTAGAAGGTGTTGATCCATTGATTGGATCTCAAAGCAACAATCTATATACTCTGTCTGTTGGATATATGATGGCGTCCTCTCCTATATGTCTCTTGTCAAAGGCCATAAAGACTAAGTCCTGGCTATGGCACCGACGTCTGTCTCATCTAAACTTTGGTGCAATCAACCACTTAGCTAGACATGGTCTTGTTCTATAACAACTCGCAATTTTAATCAATATAAATATCCATCTATTAAATTAGATGCACTGTAATATCCATCTATTATAGATATACCACCTTTTTACAAGGAAATTTTTGCATTATTTCATTATGCAACATAACTTGCATCTCTAAAGTAAACGAGCTCACGCAACCTCTATCAATGCCATCTATATCTATGTTTATATCATGTAAACATCCTAATATGTCAAGTATATATCTTAATATCATTTTTACCAAGTACATTATCCATTTAACATACTTTTCAAAACGTTATTTCAAAACAAGCATTAAACGTTAACGTTTATATCAAAACCCTAATTATATGTAATGTATACATATAAAATGAATGTACAAGCCTTTAAAGCATGTGTACAAGTATCATAGCACAACATTTGAATATCTTTTCCCTCCTAAATCAAGTTACAACTTTCTAAAACACAATGTACAAGTCAATAATGCAAGAAAGTCAAATTAGGTCATTTTACCTCCTAAATCACTTTGGTTTCTTACCACCACTTTAGTACAAGGTACAAGCACTTAATGCATGACTTTTAAACCTTAAACCTAAACCCTAATTCATCCTAAACCCTAATCTAAAACCCTAAACCCTAAAAACAAAACCCTAAACCCTAATTTCACTTTCAACCAAAAACTAAACCCTAAACCTAAAACTAAGCCCTAAACCTTAATCCTAAGCCCTAATCTCAATCCTAACACTAATCCTAAACCTTAATCTATCCTAAACCCTAACCCTAACTCAATCTAAAAGTCCAAAACCCTAAACCGAACCCTAAACCAACCCGATACCCATTTTCACCCATTTTTACCCATTTTTAAACCAAGCACCCATCCAAGCACCTCCATGACCTCACCCTTATGTCACCAAGCAGCCTAGCAAGCACCTCCATCACCTCCTTGCTAATATACTTGGCCACCAAGGTGGTTTGTCACCTCCTTGTCTCCATATCCTAGCCGTGGCCTCCAAACCCCCCTCCACATCTCATATCTAGTTTCTAGCTTATATTACTCACCCTCCTAGCCCTCAATACTCACTACTCTAGCCCTAGATATCTTACACCAAGTAAACTTGGGCATTAAGGGTCTTTTCACCCTATAAATACACGAACCAAGCAACCCTTTCAAATCATCCCTCAAAACTCATCTCACACACTCAAATGGAGTTCTAACCATTCCCTAGCAGCAATATAAGATCAATAGAAGTCCCTAAGCTCAAGGGAAAAAGAAGGGGTTGGTGAACCATGATTTGGAGGGATACGGGTTGGAGGGATGGGACGGGTTAGGAGATAGTGAATGAAGTTGATTTCATTTCTCAAAGAATGGAATTGGTGTCTAGAAAACTTGCAACAATGACAAAAACTTGAGTGAAATTCAACTTGAGCATGAGAAGGAGGATGAATTTTGTGGTGGTGGTGGTGAAGGTGGTGCATGAATGTAGGCATTGGATGGATTATTATGTGAATCAAGAATGGAGTGGGAAAAGTTGTGGAGTTGGTTAATCATTTGATCTCTTAAGGGATTGTAAGATGGTGGTGAAGGAGATTGTAAGTAGACTCTTGGAGGAAGAGAGGAAAGTCATATAGAAGGATGCTTTTGGATGGATTGTTTTTTGCGTTTCCATACTTGTCTAACCAACATCCTTGGTTTTCTAGAGAAAGTAGGAAATGTGCTGGTTTGAGCAAGACATTGATAAAGAATAAGAGAGATTTGAAGGAGATGAAGATGGTGGTGAAGTATGAAAGTTGGGTGATTAAATAATGAGAAAGATTGGATAACGTGGCAAAGCATGATTTAGGAAGAAGAGAATGCCAAATATGGTTTAGCCAATCTGGGAAATGACAGCTTGAGGATGTAGGTAGGAGGGTCAAGATACAGAAAAAGAGGTAAACTCGAAATTTTTCTTTCCCTCCTGGTGGCGGTCCCATATCACCAGGCGGTCCCAAATATATTGAGGTGCCGCCGGGTATATAAGGGGGCCATTTTTTAGAGGCAGGAAGATTTCCATTTTTCTCTTTTTCTTAAGTCCAGTGATTTTCGCTTTTACCAATATTCAAGAATCAACTAGTTCAAGTAATAATATGAAGTTATATTCTAACATACAAATCATTTAGCAAGTATTGGCATTTCTTCTCATGTAATCATAAAATTTGCTAGTCATAGAAAGTTAATAGAATGTAGAAGATTATTCAAGTCAAATGCAAATAAAATTTGCTACTCCTAGTCCTAATAATAGAGAAATATAATGTATTAAACATAGAGATGATATATATTAAATAAATACATAATAATATTAATAGAATAATAATAATAATAATAATAATAATAATAATAATAATAATAATAATAATAATAATAATAATAATAATAATAATAGTGTCATAGTAGTTTTGCCAACACACTTATTTTCTTCCAACCATCATGTTCTTGAGAGCTTGTCCAATTGACCTTAACCCTTCCCGGTGAACATCTCTTTGTTGGGTTTGAAGATTAATAGTTTCGGAGAGATGGGTATTCAAGTAATGACTTTCATAAGGAGCGTTTTGAGTGACTCTAGGAAACATCATTAAGATGAAGAAGAGACATTTAGGGAAGGTGAAGAAGGAGCAGTATTAGATATGAAATGTGTCATCAATCATTTCATCAACTATGGCGTCTAGTGAAAAGATGGAAGAGGATGATTTTGAGTGTGGAAGTGAGAAGCAAGCATTTGACTCACAGGGTCTTTTTCTTGCCTCGATTCGCATTGCGTCCTTTCGCTCATAATGAGGAACGCGCAGATGCATGCTCAATCATAGTGCGAGGTAATGATCGAAAGCTTACTCAGGAAATATGGCACAATATGCTTAAACAATCTAGTCCAAAAGCATTCTATAAAGGAAAAGATCATTTGGTTGCCTCGAGCTTTTCCATACTTTTGAGAATGAAGAAACGCTAGATTGTAAGGAGTAGAGGTCTCAATGCAATAAAGCATGTGACAAAGACAAGCGGAGACATGATCCCTATGTCCTCCCAGACAAATAGTGTTTTCGCGAATAATGTCAACCCAAGGTTTTATATGAGTATGAATCTCTCGGGTTAGGATTTCGTTATCACCTATGACAATGGTTTTTTTTATTTTTGGTACGAGTTTCTTGACCTTGTCGAGGGATTTGAATAAAAGACTTGATGACACGTGGAGAAGGAGGAGTGGTCTTATAATGACCTTTACTCGGAACACTTATTGGCAAGTGGTCGAGTGACCACATGTCGGTGTGAGAGGCTTGACCTTTAAAGGGGATTTTTAGAATTTGACCAAATTTCTCAAGA
This sequence comes from Tanacetum coccineum, assembly GCA_026074375.1. Classification (NCBI taxonomy): domain Eukaryota; kingdom Viridiplantae; phylum Streptophyta; class Magnoliopsida; order Asterales; family Asteraceae; genus Tanacetum; species Tanacetum coccineum. The sequence goes on along the minus strand of BQNB010085948.1, from coordinate 14,879 downwards.
GTGAGAGAGAATGACTTGTTTTGAATGACAAACTTGACAACGAAGTGACCCTTAGGATTAAAGGTAAAAGTAAGTTGACTATAGAACTTGAGAACAAAATGAGATACAATCTGTTTGTTAATGTTTAACAAACAATCAAAACCGATTGACTCAAACTTGACACGAATATGACTCATATTTTTGAAATTTTGACTTACAACCCTTCCCTCATGAAAGTATCGTTTTTCAAGGTTTGCCATTGTGTTTAGTAAGGGTTGATTAAATTCATTTGATATGAGAGGTATGTAGTTTCGTGTCTTTTGATGATCAAGTCTGGTAACTCAAGGCATTGTTACCTAAAATGACATAAATAGAATTATATGTTAATTGCTTATACTTGTATTGAAGTTTTAAGCTTGTGTCTAGTGTGTGCCTAAATGTAACAAATGTGGAGTAACGATTAACTCGACCTAAACATAAAATCCTAAGAGTTAATCCAAACACTCCTTAATTTGATTTTTCTCATCTAGATAAGTCGAAAAATACATATGAATTATGTATCTCGAAATCTGTTTATGAGATCATTATGCATGTGTTTGAAAATGTTTTTAGGTTGGATTAACAATGTATAACAACAATTTTATTATGTTCCTAACGTTAGTAATTTGAAAATAAAATTGGGGTTTTGGTTCAAAATCAATTTTTCAACAAATTCACAAATGTATGCAAATCCTATATCTATGGGAAGCATATTAGTTATACATTGTATCCTAGTTGTCTTAATTGTACAAAATTAAAAGAAAACACAAAAATCCTCAATTTCAATTTTTGGTGTTCATCATGAACCCTAGACTCAAATTGAAAGAAAATATATGAAATGACTTACAATTGATGATCTTTGTGATATTAGGATTGATTATTAGTGTTGATTTGATCTTCAATTGATGTTTTAATGGTTGAATTTGAGTTTTGGTGGGTTTTGGGTCGTGTTCGTCAATGGCGGCAGATAAAGGAGTGTTTGTTTTTGTGTTTTGAAATTTTTTGTTTAAGTGTTCCATATTATGGTCTGCTGATGGCTGTCTCATATCTCCTGGCGGTCTCAAATATATTGGGGGGCGCCTATATGGGGGCCGCCCTTAGTAAAGGGTATTAGACTTGAGTTTTTGACAAAAAATTAACAAAGAGGAGTGACATTTTAATTTGCATTTCGCGAATTAAAAATGTTTAAAGTACTTCGGATGAAGTATTTAAGTTGTTACGACACGGAATGGAACACGGACTAGAATCAAAACTAGAAGAAGGAGAAGTGGACACATAAAGTTTATGGAATGTGTTCCATCATTCCTAAACCAAGAGGTAGATAGTTAAATGATTCACGTTTAAGAGGTTTAGTATGAATGTCAGAGATGTTGTTGACGGACGGCACTTTTTCGATTGAGATATGTCCTTTATGGACATTATCATAAAGAATGTGGTGACGTATTTCGATGTGTTTGGTACAAGAATGTTGCACCGGGTTTTTGCTAAGGTCAATCATGATAAGCGAGGTGCGCTTGGTTTTGTTGTTTTTACGATCCCCAACTAAGTTTGAATCGATCATTATTTTAGAAAATTTGTCGTGAGAACGACGTAATAATTATTTTAATCGGATGTAATATGTGACGTATATTGTCCCTTATGAAGAACGCGACTATAAAAGTTAGAACGACGTGATTTGGTTTTGTCGAATATATTTCCGCGACTTGTTTTTGCCTTTTTTGATAAGAGCTACCATGATTATGTTTTGATTTCGTGGGTATAATTTACCGCTTGTTTTGTTGACTTTCCATCCGGAATAGTCGGAGCGAATATTGTATCGCATATTTATTTATAAAAAAAACTTAGGAGTCTGCGTGATGACGAGAAGCCATCATGCCACGAACGAATGATGAGACGAGTAAGAAGGACCGAGCACCGGGACGGCGCTCCCTTAAGGTGGGTGGAATGTAACAACCCGAGTTTCACGATGCGTATGACGATCGCGAGTTCGACGGCATAATAATTATTTTACGAGTTTTCGTAAGCGAACGTCGACATTTGAATTTTTATTTGTCGATAATAAATATTTTCGTATTTTATTACGAATAATTTTGAAGAAAATTTGATAACTTTTATTTTTGACGTTTCGCGAGTCACCGTTTGACCGCGTGTTCGTTAACCGTTTCGAGCATCGTAAAAATTTTCGACGCATCTCGTTATTATTTTTAAGATCGTAAATTTATTATTTTTATGAATGTCGTCATTTTGTTCCTTGTCTTGAGCCGGATTCGTGTTTTAAAATGTACACATTTTATTAAATATTTTAAACCAAGAAAAATGTAACGGAAAATAAAAATGGTCTCGGTAGTGTAATCCCGAGCCACGGTTATCGGGTTATATTTTTAGTAAAAGTTGGCGTGTCAAAAATCTAAAGATAGAAAAGAGAGGAGGAACATTCTTGCCAAATAGCCAAAAGTACAAGCATATATATATATGTGTGTTTACTTCCATTATTTCATAATAAACACACACATCCTCCTCCTCCTCCCTCTTCGCCGGCTGCCACCACTCCACCACCACCGGAAAAGTTTTTCGGTCACCGGAAACCGCCGTGTCGCCGGAAAAAGTCACATGCACAATGATCAACTTATATTTTCCGAATCCTCTCTTCATTTCCTACACATCTACGCAATAAAATAACACATGCAATGAGTATTTTTGGAGTTAGAATCCGGGTTAGTTTCAAACAATTTCGTTTAAAAGGGATGTTTAAAATAGCTAGATAAACATTATTTGAAGCTCGGTTTAAATGGGAAAAGTCCGGTTTTGAAGTTTGGGGTTGGTTCGAGTTCGGCAAGACACAAGAGGGAACGAGTCGAGTTCCATTCTTGTCCGATCTTGCTTATTGTAGCTTTGTAAGTATTTTTAATACTTGTGTTATTTTTGTTTTTGCGATTTAATCGATTTAGAATTATTGGGTGTGATGAAATCCGATTGTACTTGCGCCAAATAAGCTAGATGATGATATTGGGTGATTGAGAAAATGATTTTGATAGTGTTTTGTAACATGTAAATTCGGACAGAAAGTTTGGCACGCAAAACGAGGGTCGAGATTTTAGGAAATCTAATTTTGGGCATGAGAATATGATAAAGCTTTCCGAGACGATCGTTTTGATATAAGGTAGAGCTTCTAACTCCTAATAACGAAGAAGTTATGGCCGATCGAAGTTGGAAATTTGTGTATAAAAATGACAGCTACTTTCTAAAATATAGCTTGCTGATCTGATTTTCAACAGCGATTTTGGGCACTTTCGAGTCCGTTTCGGCCTTCCGGCGAAACACGAAAGTTGTCCGGAATGAACGTTATCAATAAAATCACTTTTGGATCAAGTCCCTGAAAATGAAGATATACTGTCAAAATCGAAAGTCAAAACTTCTGCAAATTTTATCAAAAATATATTAAGTTACAGCAATTCTCGTAAGGGCATTTTAGTCATTTTTAAGTGTCGAGATTCAAAGACTCGGCTAAAACTAAAAGTAGTTCCGAATACTCGTTTCTGCATAAATTTTCTTTAGAACCCGAGTCATGTAAAATGTGATACTAGTGGGATCGTTTTGGTCGGAGTTCAGACTTAGAAAATAAAATATATTTTATAAAAGTCAACGGAAAAGATACGGATATTTTAATTAGTAATAACGCGTTTCAAGTACGATTTTGAGTGATAAAATAATATCGATTAATATACTATTGTAAGTAATTATTTTTGAGACCGATTGATCGATTCTAAAAATGGAAAGTATAAAAATAGTAACTTTTCGTAATATTCGAAATATAACATCGTTGTTAGAAATTAATGGTTACTTGGGCGTCGAAAGTTTGACGAGGTGAATAAATATTATTATAAATATAATATCGTGTCGAGACTTATTAAAGATGGTAACTTTCCAAAAATAGTAACTTTCTAAAAATAGAAACTTACCGAATATAGAAAGGTTTCAATAAAGTGAAATGGTACATTAATTGGATGGAAAAAAGTGTATAAAAAAAATATACTAAGTAGTTAAGTTTTTAGTGCGCGCAAGTGGCATTTCTCATCACATATATGTATGTACTATAAATAAATATATATATGTTTCGTCGTAACGTGTACGCATCGTTTATTGTATTTTATACTAATATAATCGAGCAATATAATTATAGCTTGGACGAGATCGTAGTTGCTTCGTTTGTGATATATCGTATTTATATTGATCGTGATCGTTGATCAAGGGTGAGTTTCATAGCCTCAGCATTATAATACTTTAAATTGTTTGTATAAACCCGCGACGGGGATAACATGCTTGTTTTATAAAAAATAGGAAACACAAGGGACCCCCAAGATGCTAGTAGCCTTGATTATTATAAGTTAGTTTAACTCGTTGATGAAAAAGTCCCGCGAAAATCATGAATTGTTAACTACCGGGTAATGATTAAACGCTTATACATGCGAAAAGTACTATTTGAGGGTGCCTCCTCCCAATCTTGAAACGACGAGCTATCGTCTCGTGTAGAGTAATGGCACAACGGATGCGTTGTATAGAGAGTAATATGCACTTAACGAGGGTGTATAGTGGGCATACCTTGTTGGGAAACATAGACACCAACCTAATTTATAAAGGTAACTATCAAATGACATGAGGCTTATAAATAAAACCCCTATAACGGATGATCTGATCCACACCGATTATGATTTGATGATTTTTTTGAGAACGATACTTGTGTTCGTAATTTTACATTAATAAACTCTATGGATCCACTCAACATTTTTGTGGACCTGGTTTAGCATGTTTATCTCAGAGGGTATAAGCTTGCATTATTTGGGATGGGGAAATAAGTGCGGATATCGAAGGAAACGTTAGCTTGCAGATAGCGCACACTCTACTAGACTAAACACCCTCTTGCGAGCCACTTCTGCACCCATGCAGAGACCTTCCAACTGAGCTACAAAACTGTATACTGCACACTCACTGCTATATCAGACGAGCGCTGACTACTGCGCAATCATTGATGTGCGCTACTCACTCACACTATCATAAGTGCAACTGTCTTATTACTCTGTGTTATCTTGCTACATGAGATACTACCTCTTTCTGTTAAACAAGACGAAGATCCCTGCGTCAATCATAACAACATTTCACATCTTCATTAGACGCTATCCACATAACAGCAAATCTCTCATTACGAACATAGCAAAACTACATCTATCTATCATCTCTCACGCACTAAAACTTGCGCTCTTTGAGCGATAGAGTACATACGCTTCAGTTATACATCCATGTGACACTCTTTCGTTATGGTATTGCCCAGAGTTACTCTAACTGAGTGCAACACTATCTAGCGCACCGCGCCAACGACAGTCAGAGTCTTCTCAACGACTAGTAGTACAGCCTGCGTATCTCCACAACAGAGGTCTGTGCCTATCCTACTTATGTGACTAGCGCGTTAGGATGTTTCGTATAGCAAATGCCAAAGAAGAGATTGAACGATGACAGCGTTCAATCTCCGCACACACTCTAGCGAGCCAGAAGTCAGACTATTACACTACACACTCCTGCCAATCTTTCTTATTCCCAACGATTATTAGCTGAGGTGAATGAAACAGCTGCTATTCTTCGAGAGATGGACACTCGTAGCGCATCACCCCATCTCACACTCAAGACACGTCAGATATGAACACTATCCTACACCTTAACTCTAAACTTAACAAGACAATCTTCACAACTACTGCACAGAGGCACCGAAGATACTGTCACAACACACACACACACACACACACACTAAAAGCACACTCTATTCGCTATCACTCACACACACACAGGCAGCGAGTATGCAGAAGAGAGATGTGTTAAATCTACGAGACACACCAACTTAGCTCACTTCCCATCTCCACTCCATCCACACACCATGATTCAGACGATAACTATTCATATGGGTTGTCAGATGTGAAAGAGCTCACACACACACATTAGATGCACGTTCAATTATTTAGTGAGAGGCAAATCACAATCAACGATCAAACGTGTTAAGACTTGATACAAAACAGTATTAAGACACAGGCGAGCTAATATGATTCTATATGTGGCGGTACATGCTCTCTCGATTTGTTCTGAGTGAGGCTATATACGCTACTATACGCTTGTCACTAAGGCTTATGGAGAATCTTGTGGCTCGACACAGCAGTTTAGAGAAAATACTGACAAGTTGATGAGACTCTCGTCGTGGGGAACACATATATTTTTTGATGGTGTTTTAGTCTAGCGAAGAGGTATCTTTACACATACATCAACTTTGTCTGTTGTGTCACAAAAAGGACGTGAGAATAGATTCGGATTGATACAAAGAGGACACTGTTAACTCAGTTTAATTGTTCACACTTCATCATAACAGTCGTCACTAGACTGGTAAGAGTGTATGTTGACTATACAGAGATACAATAAAGGAGAGAGGACTTAATTTGTAGACCATCTCACGTAATCATTTCTATCTATTCTCTTTGTGATAAGGCTATCTCAGTATTTGAGAGTAGAACATGGTTACACGGTTAGATTGGTTATCCGAGTTAGAGTCACAAGCGCGACGGCTGAGGGTACATTTTTTTTTTATAATATGGTATATTACTTATATGTTCATTTTTTACATTTGATAGAATGAAATCTTAAAAAATCGGTCTTATAAGTCATAATAACTCATACTGAAAAAAAAGTAAATGTCATTGCAAGATCTATAAAATTTATTCATCAATGATGGATTTAACTTTGATCAAATCAACATAAATGGTTCTTACTTGGAAAAATCCAAAGAAGAATGTTGATTTTGCTGAGAAATGGTAACTTCCTGAATGCTAACCCCTGAATGGGTAAAATCCTTGACATTAGCCCTACTATTTATGTTTCTTGTATTGAATAGTTTTGGTCTACTGCAAAGATCAAAACAGTCAATAATGAAATTCATATTCATGCCAAGGTTGAGGGCAAGACAATAGTAATATCATAATCATCTGTGAGGAGATATCTTCAATTTGATGATGAGGATGGTATTGCTTGTCTAACAAACACTGAAATTTTTTGAAAAACCTTCAATTGATGATAGATAAAAAACTTTTCTGGAAACTTACTTTTTATAAACTTACTTTTTTCCCCCTTAAGGAATATCTAATTCATACCATCTTACAATGTTTAGTTCTAAATCACTGCCCGGAAATGATTTGGTACTAATATAGCATCAGCAGTTATATGTTTGGCTAAAAATTAAAAGTTTAATTTTTCTAAATTGATTTTTGATGGTATGATGAGGAACTTGGATAGTTCTAAAAAGTTTTTAATGTATCCAAGGTTTTTACAACTATTTTTGAACAAACAAATTAAAAATCTTTCAAAAGTTAATGTTGTTTATGATACACCTTCTCATACTAAAAAGAGTTTTGCAAACATGAGAAGGCAAGGAAAAGATTTTTCAGGGACTATAACACCATTGTTTTCATCTATGCTGGCATAACAAGCAGATATGGGTGAAGGGTTAGGACAACCCACTAATCCCCGACACACATCTACATCTGTTCAACCCTCTAATGAAGAACCAATTACTATTCCATCATCATCTCAACCCAAAAAGACTCACAGACCTAGGAAATCCAAAAGGGCTACTAAGATATCTCAGTCTAGTGGACATCTTCCCCTTGTTGCAGATGAGACTATCACTAAGGAGAGGAAAGATAGAATGGAAAGGGCTGCCACTACTGCTTCTAGATTAGAAGCAGAGCAGGGCAGTGGTAACATAAATAGGACCCAATCCATGGCAACACTTAATGAGCCAAGTCCCTCAGGAACTGGTTCGTAATGGGTCCCAGGTGCCAAGAGTTTAACATACTTGGAAGTTGAAGGACTGATGAAACTTAAAAGGGAAAAAAAAAAAATTTGTTGAAGGAACTTATAACAAAGCTGTTTGATAGAGTCATGACATTGAGAACAATAAAAGACTGCTCAAGCAAAGGAGATTGCTAATTTGAAGAAGAGAGTCAAAAAGCTAGAAAGGTGTTGGGAATTATACTTTAAGTTGATTATGACAAAACATATTAAAGATGGAGGACCTACAAGACAAAGCTGGAATAACATTAATGTTGATTGAAGATTAGTCAAACAGTATTTAATGCTCAGCTAAAAGATAAAGACCAATCATTAATGCAGATTGAAGATTAGTCAAACAGTATTAATGCTCAGCTAAAAGTTAAAGATCAACATTAATAGCTGGTTGAAATTATGTCAAATAGTATTTAATTGCTAGATATATAACTTTCCTAATTTTATTTTGATCTTACTTGCTTTAAACCCTAACCCCTCTAGTATATAGAAAGGTTTAGGCCGCTAGTATTGATTTCTATCATAGTTAGAATCACCAATGAGAGTCTAATATTTATGCTTTATTAGTTTATGAAATAGTTTCATAGTCGACTGATTAAAGTCGAATAGTATAAGTTTCTTAGGTTTAAGCAATCATAAAAACCTTGTTCATAACATTGTTGTTCTTAATTGTATATTCACTGCTCGTGATCAATGTTATGAAATCCAAGATGGTAAGAACGATCTATGAAGACTACAATTAAGGTTTCAACGTATGGTATCAGAGCGGTATGCTCTTGATATCTATATTCATGTTATAATGGTAGAAGAAGAAAGAAGAAACTAAACACAGACCGTTTGAGGATCTTGAACGAAGATGATTTATTATGCTCGTTTTGAGATAAATTAAAGAAGAACATTGATTATTACTTATTTGATGTTTAGTTGATTTTTTCACAGTATGTGATCTTAACATATCTTAAAGGAGTGGATCACCTTTAAGATAACTTGTTTCGTGAATATAAGGCGTGACGAAGACTGTGATGAATCTACTCAAAGGTGAACATATAACCTTATTGAAGGCTTACTACTCTACATTTGCTATCACTTTAAGAGTTACGTTATTGTGCTCAGTGTCTCATTTAATAGAGAAATGAGGATTTTGTCAAGAGACATAGGTCTACTTATACATATGTGACTCAACGTCATGTGGATAAACAGGATAAAAGACACAAGTTTGGGAAATTCAACAAATTCGTATTATTCGTTTTTCTTCATCATTGATAATTTGCTGCTTGAAGCCTACTAAAGTCCATGATTCAAGAGATGGTAAACATGTTAAAGGGAAGCTTATTGTTTATTTACCATCTACATGCACTCCTATTTGATATGACAAAAAGGGGAAGAGTGCATGGATTCAGGGGAAGTTCTTCATCTATATTAGCTTCAGGGGAAGCTTGTGCTTATTGGTTTTGTCATTATCAACTAGGGAAGATTTGTTGGGAAATTAACTTTGAGTATTATGTACAAAACATATTTAAAGAATGGAGGACCTACAAGCCAAAATTGAAATAACATTAATGCTCATTGAAATTTAGTCAAACAATATTTAATGCTCAGCTAAAAGATAAAGATCAACATTAATGCTGATTGAAGATTAGTCAAACAATATTTAATGCTCAGCTAAAAGATAAAGATCAACATTAAATGCTCATGCTGATTGAAATTAGTCACAAAGTCAATAATGCTAGATTTATACTTCCTAATTTTATTTAGATCTTAATCTGTCTTGTAAACCCAAACCCTCTAGTAAATAAAGAGGGGTAAGGCGTCTAGTATTGATTATCCATCATAGTAGATCTCTCCAATGAGAGCTAATAGTTAGCTTATTAGTTGTTATGTAATAGTTTCATTAGTCGACTTGATTAAATTCAATATTTTATTATGTTAAGAATAAAAACCTTGTTCATAACATTGTTGTTCTTAATTGTTATTCCGCTGCGTGATCAATGTTATGATATACCAAGAATAGGGAAAAACACGATCCTATGAAGCCTACAATTAGGGTTTTTTTTATAGGAAAAGTAATTCAAAAACTCAAGGATGAATATTATCAAGATAGTACCTCTAGAAAGTAGACGTTTGTGTGAGGTATGATGCATCATAAATAGGGGTAGAATTTGACAAAGGGTAAACAGAGTTTTAATCTTTAAAGAAAAGTGATTTTGATGAAGAGTTTGATGCAAATATGGATTGAATCGATTGAAAGCAAGTTATGATGGAGCAAACAAAGATACAGTTGAAGAAGGAAAGTTCAGGTTTCCCACTGCTGATAATGGAAGTATAAATACTGGCAGTTGCATCAGTTACTACTGCTAGGTGGTATCCGTTTAGTAATGCTGAGCCATAACTACTATGCCAGAGAAGTGGTTACTACTTCCAGAGATAAGTACTTCCTCCACAACAACAACTGTTTTTAAGAATATAAGATCTGTACAATTGCTACAGACTCTTGTAAAGATGAAAGTGAGAAATCAAAGATAAGATGGTTATGAAAAAACCAAGTGAGACGCTGACAAGACGCAACAGTACCATCTCAATAACCTGAATCCTCAAAGACAAAGGAAAGGGTAAGAAGGTTGAACAAGAAAAGCCCATTAACGAAAAAGGAACCAGATCAAGTTTGAATGAGGAAATTACTCAAAGATTTGCAAGCTCAGATGGAGGTGAACTAGCAGAAGAGAAAGACTTGCAAATGCAAGAGAAGAAGATGCCGGACATTGCTGAATGGGATAATGTTCCAAGCGATGATGGATGTCTGATTATGAGCAAGCAGCAAGGATTACAGGAACAAGAGCAAGAAGAGTTGACCATTGAAGAAAGGTCAAAGCTGTTTGTAGAACTCATGGATAAAAGGATGAAGCATTTTGCAAGACTTAGAGTAGAAGAGCAGAGAAGAAAACCAGTAACCAAAGCTCAAAAGAGGAATTAAATATGTACTATCATAAAAACATGAGCTGGATTATCACTCACAATCAGTATCTGAAGAACAAAAGCTGTTAGGAATAAATCTTTCACCAGAGTATAAACTGCCAAGGTAAAACTAACAGTTACAAATGGAGTTTAGGTACTTGCCAATACAAATATTTAGTACGCCAAAGTTAGTTAATACTGCTAGAAGAAGGATTAAACTGCGATGGACGAAGATGTGACATGGAGATAAAAGGATACAAAGAGATATTATGGAATGTATATCTATTATATTTGTCATTTGAAATTGTAACAACTACCAAATAGTCGGGTATTATCTTTTAAAGGACTCCTTTGTTTCTTTAAAACAAATCCTAGTTATAAGGATAATACAAGTTTTTATGGCTTTAAGAGTTTCATATACATCTAGAAAAAGAATAGCTTCAAAGGTTGTAACCCTAGTACTACAAGAGGTAATCGTAATAATTCTAATAAATTGAAGCAGTTTGTGTTTTGTTCATTGTTCTTTTGGTTGTTCCGTGTTCCATTGATAAATTACCTCAAGAGGTATCAAAGTGTAGATATCCGCATAGCACTTTGGTATACAAACAAAAGTCTCAACCATGTATTTTGGAATTTTTTATCCCATCCAAGGTAACAAACACTTTTACTACGTAAAGATGCGAATCAAGCGTGGGATCACAGTGGGTATCAGATCCCTGTGCTTTGAGAAACTTTGATCTAAGGAATAATGGAGTTGGAAAAATTGTCTCAAACAATGCGTTGGCAAAGCTTCATGCTCAAACTCAGGGTGTATAGATGTGGGAGATAAGATCAAATAGTACCTTTCAGATTTCAAGATTTAATAGCTCTATGGGGAATATCATAGAGAAAGGGGAATTGCTTGGGAACCAATAGTTCCTGTTACAAACAACATAACTGGCCTCAACATGATTTGAAGATTTACTGTCGCCATCTACTGCTGAGAAAAGATTCGTAAAAAGAATGATGTGAAGGCCCTAATTCTTCTTCTCATGAGGCACTGCCCAATGAACATCAACATACTACCTTTTAAACCATATTTTCTGGAAGCTCAATCACATGGTTGCTGGCCAAAAACGCTCGATTATTGAGGGAATTGAAGCAACAAAGAAGACATAGAATGCCCTGCTCTGAAGCAACAGTATGAAAAAACTTTAATCTTCAAGCTCAAATCACTTGATCTATCTTTAACATATTTCAAAGCTTGTTTAGCGTAGATTGCAATTCTAGGGTGTAGTTTTAACTCCTCCAGAGATCTAACATGTTAAAGTTTTTGAGAGTATTACCTTTTGAGTGGGATACACATGTGGTAGACTGGATGAAACAAACCCAACTTTATACTATGGGTTCTGTGATGATTTGTACAATAATATTAAATTTGTGAACAAAGGTTAAGAGATCCACAGGCGTCTATCAATAATGAAAAGAACTTAGGCATTTCTAACCTAACAAATCAGGTGCAAGCAGTAACTAAAATATTAATTACTGTTAATCCTGAAGTACCAAGTACTGGCACACACCAAATTAAATTGCTAGTACCTAAATTAGTACTGCTAGTTTTAGTGTGCCACAGTAATAAGCCTTCTTATCCACTCAAACCAAAAGGGTCCTCAACTAGGTATCAATTAAAGATCTTGAGCACTTCATAATGATGATTTGAAGAAAATGTATCTAAAGTGAATAAGGCACTACTAGCATGAGGCAAGAAAGTTCTACTCAGAGAACTGGAAGGAAGATCACATTGATTGCAGCTGTACTACAGGATATGATAATCAAAGATAGAATGTTCAACTGCCAAAAAAAGGACAATTTTGACCAGAGAATGCAGATCATCAAGGATTAAACGACAATAGAAATTGGAATCAAGTAAGCTCATCAAAGGCAGATAATGATTGAAGAATTCTTCAGAAAAAGCAATGAGTGCTATAGATGGTGCTGGATTTGATTGGAGGTGTGGACATGGCAGAGGAAGAAATTCAGGAAAACAAGGTGCTCTCATATCTAATCTCCAGATACTGAGGTTAACAAATGATAAAATTCTTGTTCTAATCTTGTTAAATAATTATAAGCTCTAAAAAACATGTATGTATGATTACTTGATAAATTATTATATACTGGTTTTAAAGCATCTACATACAAAATAGGATTATCAATTTAGAAGGACCAAATTCTTAAATATAAAGAAATCTGAAATTCTATACTTTTTTTTTCTGAGGAAAATTGCTTTGCTTAAAAGACATGTAGGTCACAAAAGAATATCAAGATGTGATTACTTAGACTGAACTTTAAAATGGTAAGGACGAAAAGGGATGGGTTTTTACAGTTTAAGATTGCAAAGTTTGAAAAATCATCAAAAGACTTAGATCAGTTGTTAGCAAGTCAGATAACTGACAAGAGCAAAAAGGGTTTTTGTTATAATGCTAGTTCCTCTCATCCTTTGATTCTTAATAGACCAACAACTTTAGACTTATCTTATTCAGGTCTTGAAGAATTCAAAAAACATAAGATTAATGAGTATGCTCTTAGGGATTCTAGATTAAAGCCTACCAGTGGTTGTGATAAAGAATCACATAATTCTAAGGAGAATACTGATGACTCTTTGAAACAACATCAAATGACTCATACTCAAACTACTCTTTTGAGTCTCCACTTAAAGTTGACAAAGATTGGAAAGAAAAGTTTTTCTATCCTGCTAATCATGTAGAGTCTGTTGAAGGTTGTGGGTCTAACACTAGTAAGAATGTTAGTGAAGTAGAACCTAAGAAAGTTAGGAAGAATAATGATGCTCCAATTATTGAGGATTGGGTGTCAGATGATGAGGAACAAGAGTTTGCACAAGAAGATGGGTCTAAGACTAAGCCTGAAAAGAAAACTGTTATTCCTACTGCTGCTAAAATAGAAAAACCAGTTAGGAAGCCAGTGAAGTATGCTGAGATGTACAGGTCACAAAGACCTAGAGGAAACCAAAGGAACTGGAATGGTCAAAAATCCAATCAGTTAGGATGTAACTTTGTATTTAATAACAAAGCATGTTTTATCTGTGAAAGTTTTGATCACATTCAATACAGCTGTCCTAACCAACAGAGGAAAAGAATAGTAAGTGGAAATAATTATAACAAAAAGGATAATGACTACTATTCTAAAACCTCTCATCCCAGTGCACACAAACATATGGCTCCAAGAGCAGTCTTAATGAAGACTGGCCTAAAATCTTTTAATACTGCAAGGCCTGTTAATACTGTTAGGTCTGTTAACACTAGTAGACCTTTTAGTACTGCTAGGTCTTTTAATACTGTTAGGCCTTCTTATACTGCTCACCCCAAATCAACAATTCATTGTGCTAGACCAAGGACATATTTTCAAAATCAAGCACAATCAACTATTCACAGGCCCTTTTCAAAAAGAACAGCATTTACAAAAAGGTGTTTTAATAAAAGGTTTAATGATGTTAAAGCTTCAGCATGTTGGGTCTGGATGCCAAAGAACAGAGTGATAGATCATGTATCCAAATACAACAATGCATCAGTCACTTTGAAAAGACTAGATTACATCGATGCACAAGGAAGATTTAAGTTTGTGATGGCTTGGGTTCCCATAAGAAGATGATTTGGAGGATCCTTCTAAACAAGGGAGGAACAATGCTCAAATTGATGAAGATCACTTTGGTTCAGATGGATGCACAGACTCAGGGGAGGCAAGAGTGCAGCAAAGAAAAAGAAGAATCCAAAGAAGAGTGCAGTAAAAGCAGAAAGACCAAGAAGATGAAGTGATTGGAAGAATCCTCTCAGCAAAGAAAATGAAGGTTTAATTCAAGAAACTTGATGATTTGGAGGTAAATTACAAGTTTAGGGGAGGATTGTTGGGAATTAAACACTTCAGAGTTAGTATTGCCAAGCCAACAGTTAGTACTGTTTGAAGAAAATAGTTAGTACTGCTCAAGATTACAACTGTCAGTACTAACTTAAGGTTGTTGAAGAACTTAGTACTGCTAGTGT
>BQNB010085947.1:0-24509 GCA_026074375.1 Tanacetum coccineum | reverse complement strand
ATTTTTGTATTTATTAATCTTCTACTTATACTAAAAAGAAAAGAAAAATATTTTTTTACTTTTTATATTTTTAATTTTTTTTATATTTTTGATTTTCTCAAAAGCGTAACTTTCGAAAACGAAAGGTTCTTCAAACCACGATCGACAAATGGAAACGAAGGAATCTTAATCACAAATCCCCGGCAACGGCGCCAAAACCTTGGTACGTCTCAAGTATATATACGTAATAATATCCAAAGTAAAGAAAATTCCAAAACTACCCTTGAGGACAAAGGTAGTAGAAAAAATCTTACAAAAATACTACACGTTTAACCGGTAAGTGATTACCGGGTCGTTTTCCCAAAGACTTATGAAATTGAGACCTCGTTTGTTATTTGGACAATGACTTGAATTGGTTCAAAGATGATTGATTTCTAAATTCCTAATAGTGAGCAAATAAAGGCATGATTTAAGCTAACCACGAAAAACGTTAACGAGATTAAGAAAACGCTACAAATAAGCAATTGAACTAAATTTAAATCCTAAATGCTTTTTATTTTTTTTTCTAATCCTAAATGACAATTTAAAAGTAAAAATCTAAGGAAATTCTAAACCAAGAGTAATTTAAGCCAAAAACGAAGAAAACGAGAACGGGGATCGAATCCCGTTCTTTAAAAAGTGAAATTTCAAAATATTAACCCTACGGAAGTAAATTTCAACCTAAGCCTAGAATATGATAAAAGAAAATTTTATAAAAAAAGAAAATTATTATTTTTGATTATTTTTCTATTTTTATGATTTTTTAAAGTTTTTAACTAAAGAAAAATGATTAAAAATATAAAATAAACTTTAAAATTCGAGAAAAATTACTGAAAGTGTAAAATTAAATGCTAGATTTTATAAAAAAACTAACAATGAGCTTAAACAATAAGCTCAAATAAGCTAGAAACTAGCTACGGCTTAAAATAGACAAAAGAAAATAAAACGTGTATAAAAGAAAACTAAGTGAAACTTTGTCTGAAAAAGTCCCAAGGGCGCAGCTTGCTAGTGTGTGTGTGTGTAAGGCGTGCGTGTGTGAAGCTAGAGGACACAAGTTCGAATCCTGCCTCTAGCTTTTTACTATATTTTTTTTATTTTTTTTTGAAAACTTTAAAAGCAAAGTTATAGAAAAGCTGAAACCTATCAATTTTAATAAAAGCAACTATTTTTTTTGAAACTCCTTAAATAAGCTAGAAATCAGCTGAAAAGCTAACAGATTATATAAAACTTCTTTTTGAACTTTTATGAAAACTTAAGCAACTAAGAGGCTAAAATAAGCTAAGACCTAGCAAAATAAGTAACTTCTAAACTAACCCTAACCTAATAAGCTAATATGAAAAGAAATGAGCAAATAATACAAGCAAGAATGAGGTCAAATAAGCACAGCAGTACTAACTTAGAGTTAGTACTGCTAACTTTAATCTTAAAGCTGCTTCCACTATATGACTTAATAAGCTAAGGGCAAACTAAGATAAGCTAAAACTAACTTAATCCTAAACTTAATAAACTAATCTAAACTAGAAATAAGCACAAAGAAACAAGCCATAAGCTGAAATTCAAATAAGTACTTATACCTAAACTGAGAACCAAACAGGCCTTTTAGGCTGACTTTGAGCTTATTTTTAAGCTTACAAATAAGACCTTAAGGCAAAGTGACTTGTACCTACTAGAAACTTGACCTATAAGCTATTTGAAAATGCTTTGGAAAAGTATTTTGAAACCCTATTGCTTAATGAAAGAGCTGTTTGAAAATTGCTAAATTACTCAGTACATGCTGAGTGTAATTTTTGGTTTTGAAAAGAAGAATAGCTGATTTTAAGGCTAAAAACAGATGACTTAATGAACTAATTTTAGAAAAATAAGCTGAAACAGATTAATAATGACCTACAAGCTACTTGCAAACAAAATTTGATAAGCTAAAAACTTCTTTTACCTACTGAAAATAAAGATTAAAAAAGAGTTGTTTTGCTAATTTTTATCTGATGCAGTTTGCAAATGAAACAACCAAATCTTAAAACCAACAAGTGCATGTTACAAAACTTGACTCTATACTATTAAAATCACTAAAGAGAGTGTAAATTAAACTACCAATTTAGCTAAAACTAACTTGAGCTTATAATGCTATTTTAACTAAGCCTACACTAACAGAATCTACTAACTACCTACTAACTTGATTGAAAACTAGATTTTAACCTTTAAGCACCTTAATTCCTTACTCATAAATCCATATTTGAAATTGAAATCCAACCTTAAGGTCCAAATGGCCTTGGCAGCACTAACTTTAGTTAGTGATGCCTTGTACCAAACACCCCTTAAAGTAACTTAAGTTCATTTTGAGCTTATGAATTTGGATTTAATGATCAAAGTTTAGATACCAGATATCAATAAGCTAATATAAGACCTAATAAGCAGATTTATGTTATCAAATAAGCTAGAAAATCAAAAATACAAATTATGCTAATGTTTTTGGTTTTTTTTCCACTGATTTTAAGACAGAATATATAAAACTAAGATTTAATACTAATTATTAAGCACTATGAGCATAAGACCACTACAATAAGCAATAAGTAAGCTAACTAACAGAAATAAGCAGAATAATAATTAGCAAGATAAGCTAAATTATTTAAATGACAATAAGGTAAAACTGGAATTATAAAGAAAAGTGTACCTCACACCTCAGCTAAACAGAGGTGTTTGCTCTTAATAGAGCTTAAACAAACAGTTTAAGCTTATAGCTTAAGCTTAATTTCAATACCTAGTCTAATCCTAAAGCTTGACCCTCAAGCACTATTACCTACTTGAATTCTATAAGCAGCCATCCAATTCCATTTAGAATTCAAGTATATGAGCTTTTAGTAGCTTATGAGTAGCTTTGGGAGCTTATGGAACAGTAACAAAAGCTTATTCAAACATTTTTTTTGCAAAATAGTGAAAGACAGAATTGATAAAACAGCTTAAATAAAAAAAAACAACTTTTATTAACAACTTTTATTAATAACCGAAATTAGTACAAACTATTGAAATTGAAATTACATTTAACTAAAAGCTTAACCGAAAATTACAAGATTAAGAGCTAAATAAAAAGCTACTAAAAACTAAAAACAAAAAAGAAGATAGTGTGTGAGTGAGGCAGCCTTGTATTTATAGGGGCTGGAGGATGCTTCTAGGCTTCTTACATGCTCCCCTTAAGTCTTGATATCAGCCCTCAAATCCTTGCAATCATTGGATCCCCCTTTTTGATCGTTAGATTAAAAGAATGTCACACGGATTGCCAAGTTGGCAATCCCATAAGTTAGGAGGGTGTGCTTCTTTTGGCTTGTTTTTAGTGTAAAATCCCATCAAAGGTGTGTTTATTCGCCTCCAACGTGTCATTCTCCTTGTTAGTTCTAGCCAATGAGAGCCTTTTGGTGACGTTTTGATGCTGAGCTGTAAGCTTGGTACTCGAATCTTTGTTTCACGTCATTAATTGAATTTTACCCTTTGTTTTTATGCAGGGTTAATTGAAGAAGACGGTGAATGGTGAAAACAGATTTTCACGCCTTTTTTACCCTATACTCGTTTGAGTTTGACCGAGTGAAATGGGTGTTTGACTTAGGATCGGGTATAAAAAAGAAATGGGCCACAGGTTTATATGGGCTCGGTGAAAGGGTTTTAAGGGATTTGTTATAAAGAGATAACGACCGTTAGTCTTTATAATAAAAAGACTAACGGTGTTAGGGTTTTAAGGACTTATTGTGAATTTGGTTTAACATTAAGGCTCATTTGGGTATTTTGAGGGTTTTGTCTTTTTGTGGGTTGACCAAGTTTGACCAAGGTTGACTTTGTTGACCTTTTGCTAGAAAACTTTTGGCTCTTGTGCACTCTTTCCGTTCCTGTGTCCGTGTTTGTCCGGTTTTGACCATTTTCTTGCGATTTTTGCAATATCCGTACCTACACATCATAAATGACAAAACAAGCAATATACAAACATAATTTCCACAATTTGTTCATTTTAAGGTTGTTTTTGGTATAAAAAAGGATATGTGATTTCTCACATATCAGAGTATTATGGAAAAATTAACATAAAAATGAAACGATATGCTCCTGGATGTGAATGAAAATGATTCCATATAGTGAATGATTCCATATAGTGGAAAACTAGAAATGAATGAGCGAGAATTAAGAAGGGAGGTGTTGAGCTAAGGTTGATGAAAACGGTTTAGATTAATATAGTGTTTGCACTGACAATGATATGCATGGTGTATTAAAAAGATATGCATGTAATCCTAATGTTACATTATTCTAATTGTGAAAGGATAATAAATTATATAATCTTAGTTTTGTTGGGTGTTTTGTTGGTTGTCAATGTTGACGAATAAAGGTGGCGGTATGTTATCAAGAGGCAGTGGATGTGGTAGTTTTTCCATGGTGGTTTTGTGTTAAAGATCATTTGACCGGTGAAGGGTTTTGTTATGTAGTGATAGAACATGAGTATAACAGTTTTAGGGATTGAAGTTTCTCAAACTAGTTATCACTATCATGAGTGAAGAACATGTATGCAGTTTGAGTGTATGGTGGAAGTTTTTATTGCGAGATTTTAGTATGATTGATATATGAGTTAAAGGTTGTAAAACTAATCATCACTATCAAGAGTGAAGTCTAGTTATAGGATTTGTGTATGATCGATATACTAGTTGAAGGCTCACTAGCTATCTTTCACTATCAAGAGTATAGTTGTAGGGTTTGAGTGCAATGGTTGATGTGTTTCTTGTATGGTTGGTTTGTGTAATGGTTAAGACTTCTTAAATTAATTATCACTCTCAAGAGTGAGGTATAGTTGTAACATTTTTTTAAGTGATGGTTGACAACGTTCTTGTGAGGTTGATGTAAGGGTTGATGGTTTTAAAACAAGGATGAAATTCAAAAGAATCGGTGAAATGTTTAATAATTTTTTCATAAGACAAAGGAATTGTCAAAAGGGAAAACGACATGTTCTTTTCTTGAGGATATATTGATGCTAAATAGTGATGTTCGGGTAAGAGACTATAACCAATTGCGTTCTTGTGAAAGAGGTGTATTTGTGTGTTGGAATAAGAAGTGAGTGTTCATGTGAGTTGGTTTCTAGTGTATAAGAATCACATTTATGAATTCTTGAGAGTGTTTGGTGAAAGACTATATGTGTACGAGTGTGTTTTCGCTCCCCTTAATCTGTGTCCATCTGGACATAATGTGTGGAATAATACAAATAAATAAGGAATAAAAACAAACATTGATGGAAGCGATGATCTTAGTAATGTTAAAATGAATGGTGAGTAACATACAATGAACTTCATCCATGAAGTCATGTAGCTCTTCTCGAGCAATGCGAATGTTCATAGAATAATCACATGACGAGGCATGAGGTTATTTTATAGGCGGTAGATGATATGGTGGAGATGAGATATTTGCCATTTATATGGTGGTAGAGGTGAGATTGAGGGAATGCATCACGTAATTGAAAAAGATAATGATCAAAATGATGTGAACGAAAACCCTTAGAAATTAAGACAATTATGCAAGTAAACTCGATAAGCTCTAGGACATGAGGTAATAACCTAAATGAAAAGATATGAGTGAGAACATAGAGGTATGAGTAAGACTCGATTTGGAACCTAGGGTGACTCAAAGTTGATGATTTTATGATGTCGAATCCATAACCGAGGCTTGGAATACTTAGGGTGAAAGATGATTTTTTTAGATATTTAGAAGATCGATGAACGTCTAGAGTTTCAGTGTTTCAGGAATCGAGCCCGAGGTTTTTTTATTACCGTATGGTTCATTAATGTATGATATTTCAAATTTTTTTGTTTGCTTTGTATATGATATTTTGGTTTCTTTTTTTAGTTTGTTTTGTATTAATGAATATTTGAACACATATTTGAATGCGTGTTTATGTTTGTTTAGGCTTTGCTTACTTGGTCTTTCTTTATTGACTAATAGCAATAAGAAACTGTCAAGAACTAAAAGCAGTCGAGTAACATTTGTTTTTTTTAAATTGGGCCCCTGTTTCAAAATCGGGCCCCTGTTTTAAAATCTGGTGTCCACTTCTTAAAAAATATAAGAATTTGTTCTAATATTTGGTGTTTACTTCTTCAATATGACCATATACAAGCGTTCCGCGGCAACGTGTGAGTGAAAATCTTTTTTATACAAGGTATGGAAATCTTTTGTTATTTGGCCTAATATACAAAACAAACTAAAATGTATATATATTATAGATTTGTTACAACAACAACAACGATATTTAACCCTGCCTGAATAAGGTATGTGGATATTATAGATTTGTTAATGGGTCATTATAGCTTGTCGGGTTTATCGAATCAACCCGATAACAAAACAATTAAAACCCAAGCCCGACCTTTTTATATGTTTGATGTATTTTGTAAAAGTTGCTAAACTTTTTGGCACTTATTTTTACACTAGTTAAACTCGAACATATAACAAACCGAGTCGAGCCGAACCAACCGAAACCGAACCGATCATTTTTGGTTTTGTATATTTATAGTTTTCGGTTTCGATTTTGCTCGGTTTGGTTTGGCTTGGTTCGGTTCCGGTTAAAACCAAGAAAAATTACGCCTAAACTATTTATTCGGTTTGGTTTTGCTTGGTCTCGGTTTTTGGTTCATATTTTCCTCAAAGTCGGTTTTCAAGTTTTGACCAGATCCTCAGCCCTAAATACTAGTTACAACACTAATAATACTGCTTCTTCACGTGTGGTCTTCAAGACCATTTCGGCTAGTGTAACAGTCAATTTAATTTCAAACACTTATAAGTTCCTTCTTTTACTTTTTGACATGATAGAAGATGTGTCACCTCTACCACAAATGAAATTTGACGTGTGTAATATAATCAAGTACTGTAATTCGCAAAATTGACTCGATTTAAAACTAGATGAGCTCAAGTCGAGATACTCAAGTAGACGGATGCTCTTTGGAGAAAAGTTATCATCAAGATTCATGGTTCAAATGGCGCCTTCGATTCACGTGGTTCTTCAGGGTCTAAAAAATGTACATGGAGGAACATTGTTGATTGCTGCGTGGGTTTTGACCGTCTTGAACCCACATTTAATAATCTCATAGTAAGAAGAGTTAACAGTGGAAAGAATACATCCTTCTGGTATGATAATTAGATTAGCGAGTTTGACCCTTTAAGATACCGATTTCCTTGATTATTCGCCCTTGAGACGTGCACAAATTATTCAATAGCAGATAAATGGTCTTTAGTGAATGGTATTTGGGAACCTTTCTGGGCTTGGCGGCAAAATCCAAGTGTTAGATCTGAGGGTAAGGTTTCTTTAATTACAAGTCTTCTAAAAGGTCTCGTTTTAAATCCCGCTCTCGACGACAAATGGATTTGGTCCTTGTAAGCCTCAGGTGAGTTCACGGTAAAATCCCTTTCTCATGCAATCCAAAAGAAGCTCCTTACTTCTGATGTTAGTGATATGGCGCGGTCGTTTTCTTGGAACTCATGGGTCCCTCGTAAAGTAAATATATGTGCTTGGAGGGTTTTTTTAGATCGTCTCCTCACGAGTGCTAATCTTGTGTACCGAGGAATTCAAGTTCAAAAGCCTTGCTGTGCTTTTTGTAAAGTTCACTTGGAATCTACGAATCATTGTTTCTTACGAATCATTGTTTCTTCTCATGTCCAAAAATCAAGATTCTTTGGCTAAAGATTTGGGATTGGTGGAAGGCTCCGGGTTCTTTTAACCCCTCTTTGGAGGATATTTTGAAAGGAATTGCTGGTTTTTCCGAAGATAAAAGGGTGTCTAAAATTTTTCATGCGGTTTCTATGACTGTCATTTGGCATGTTTGGACGTGGAGAAATAAAATCATTCACGCGGCTTCTATTGAAGAGGCGAATTCAGCTCGTCACGAAGACAATTTCTCCACTGTCCAAAGGTTATCTCTTTTATGGATCTTTAATCATGCTCCCTTTAGATCACACTCGTGGGATTCGTGGGTTCGTCAGCCATATGATTTAGGTGTTTCTTAGTTTCGTTTTTGTTTTATTGGTTGGTTTTTATATAGTCATTTTGGAGCTCATCCTTTGAGCTCTTTGATTTCGTTTTGGTTCCTTTGCCTTTTGGCTAATAATATCTTTGCCTTTTCCAAAAAAAAGACTTTCAAGTCAAACTCGATTATGATGATACTTCACTCGAAAAACTTCTTAGCCTTATCGAGCTTGTTATGTTATATAAGCAAATCGATCCAAGTAGCGTTAGCTTCTATTAAAGTTGTTATTAATATTTTAATGTTTGCGAGTTGAGTTGACTTAGCTTAGCTGGATTGCACTCTAGTTCTGTATTCAAGCGACTATATATTGATTAATAAGCATGTTGGTTTAGGTGTGTGTGTAGAATGTGAGGTTGATAACCAAAGAAGGTTTGGTTTAATGGTGTGAATTTAGTTTTAAACTCGAATCCTCAAATTTATAGTAATGTAGTAGTTGTTGTTGTTTATTACCTACCAAAGTGCATGAGTGGAATCATCGTTGGCTGCAAACTAAACAATGCAACAGTTTGAAGTTTTAGTTATGTACAGACTTACAATGTTTTCATCTAGTTAGTTATGGCAGTAGTTAAGTGATATTACAAAAGGTGTTTCATTATTTATTTAGCAATCAAGTAATTTGTTATGTGAAGTATACATATCAGGGCATCCAGAATGTGAGTTTCAAGAAAATGTTTAATACACATGGAAAACTTTATAATTTGTTTTAATCATAGTGAGTTCATGTTTCATGTATATGTGAAATGAAAATGTCTAAATTTTTTGATTTTTTCATAATTTAATGCATTTTTATTGTTGAGCATTTTGTAAACTTGAAAAGGTTTATAAGTAGTAAAAAAAGCTTATAAAATCAAAAGCTGATGACTTGATAAATTTAAAAGCATCACTATGGATGCTCTTTCTCATTCAATATAGCAAATGGATATCATTGTACCTATATGGTTTATTTCATAACGGGCTTTTGTTGTTTGGTTTGGAATTCACTCGTTATGATGGAAAAAGAACTACATGTGAACATGTTTGTTTGACCTTACCAAATTAATGGTATATGTATCAAACTATCAATTGTGCAGCTTCTAAACATGTAGTATTATAGTTACAAACTTACAACATCTGCAATGGTTGGAGACTTAGAGTGACATTCTTCGCTACCGCTACCACATCAATGCCACATCATCATACCCTTCCACCACTCTCACCCTGTAATCGTCACTACCGACCTCTACCAACTTTTAATTATTAACTTGAAAAGTATATAAAAACAGGCAAATCTCAAACCAGGATCAGCTCTAGGACCACCAGGCCCTCAACCACGACCCCACCATAAATGAGCCACACTTATGACCACTTCCTACCCCGAGTACGAGTGTGTTCACACTGAGCAAGTATTTGCACCTACCGCTGCACAAGCTCTAAAATTTTAGGACTCACAAAGACAATTTGGGCATTGTTGTGTTTGGTATTGTGCGTCAACACCTTGCTGGTAACGAGCACACGTTTACAAGGATGGTAAGTTGATAGTAAATAACCTCATCCCAATAGTCATGTTGTTAGTTTGCGATCGACTAACAACCCGGAAGCAAGCTCGCGGAACCTGAATCTTGTAAAGATGAATCAACACACCACAACAAGTATAGATCGACATAAAAGAAGAAAGAAAAAGAGGCACAAGGTATAAACCCTAATTGAATGATTAGTATTGAAAGAATAAAGTGACACAATCCCTCCCCCTCACCTCCTTTTATAGAGATGAGGGGGAAGAACAAACCCTAAAACACATAGGTTGGGCTTGAGACACAAGTTAACCCACGACCCTTTATTTTGACTAATAACGAACTTAACACTTGACTACCTTAGACTTATGCTAATAATAAAGACTAATATC
The DNA here is from genome assembly GCA_026074375.1 of Tanacetum coccineum. Classification (NCBI taxonomy): domain Eukaryota; kingdom Viridiplantae; phylum Streptophyta; class Magnoliopsida; order Asterales; family Asteraceae; genus Tanacetum; species Tanacetum coccineum. The sequence continues at coordinate 14,579 of BQNB010085947.1, read as the reverse complement.
CTAACAATTTCCACCTTAAGCTTTATATTAGCCTACACCAACATTCGGCAACACCAAGCAATGTTGTAACTTGAGTCCAGGTACCACCTTCGTCAAGGCATCCGCAACATTGTGTTCAGTACCCACCTTCAAAACTTTAACCGTATTTGCTTCCAAGACCTCTCTGATAAAGTGATAACGCACATTGATATGCTTAGTCCTTTCATGAAAAACATGATTCCGCAATAAGTGAATCGCGCCCTGATTATCACAATTAACTGCCATAGTGTTAAGCTCTACACCCAACTCTTCCAAGAGTCCCCTTAGCCAAATAGATTCCTTCACAGCCTTCGTAAGGGCCATATACTCTGCCTCTGTAGTTGAAAGAGCCACCACGTGTTGTAGCGTTGCCTTCCAGCTTACAACACATCCCTGTACTAAAAATGTGTAACCAGTGATAGACCTACCTTTATCCAGATCCTTAACGTAGTATGAATCAACAAAACCTGTTACATCCACATGGTTGCCACGATCTGTCCCATACACCAAACCCATGTTTGCAGTTCCCCGCAAATATTTCAAAATCCACTTCACTGCTTCCCAATGATTTTTTACCTGGATTCGTCAAATATCTGCTAACTACACTTACTGCATACGCTATGTCTGGCCTCGTGCACACCATCAAGTACATTAAGCTCCCAACCGTATTTGTATACGGCACCTTACTCATCCTTTCAACATCACAATTCCTAACTGGGCAATCCTTCAATGACAGCTTGAAGTGCCTACCCAATGGCATCTGAACCGATTTCCCATTGTCTATTCTAAAATTATTCAAAATCTTAGAAACGTACCCGGATTATGACACCCTCAGAATCTTGCGACTCCGATCCCTGACGATGATCTTCCATACCAAACCCCTCCTTTTAAGCAAAGACTTAGTAAGACCCAACTCAAAGCCTTAGCTCCAACAAGAAACACATATGTCTACGTATAACAATAATAGATATACTCACACCTGCGTCATAACACCTGTAAATATACCCACTGTCGATAACACTGCAAATGCTGAACCTGATTGCTCAGTCATGTAACTCATCGAACCGAAACGGCAAAATACAAAACTCATATACCATTGAGCCTAGGCGACTAAACTTCAAAGCCATAAAGGGATTTCTTTACCAAACATACCATAGTTACCATATTGTTCCATATCCTGTGGCTGCCTCATGTAGATCACTTCTTTGTCTCATCTATCTCTCACACTGTAAAAAGCTAGTCTTTACGATCAAGCTGCTCCAGCCTTAAATCTTTACAACGCAGTCAATGCAAGTATACACATGAATAGATATGTGTCAACTACCAGAGAAGGATACTTCATTAATCAATACCTGCCTTCTGTTGAAACTACAGCACCGACCTGCCTTAGTACCTAAGGCTTTTAAACACCTTCAATCCCTTCCTTTATATTGAACAACCATTTATAGCTCACCATCTTTTGCCCAACGGGATAATCTACTAACTCCTAGGTCTTGTTCTTCCTCAAAGAATCCATCTCTTCTTTCATAGCAGCTTTCGACTTAGAACTATCTTCACAAGCAACTGCCTCTTGGTATGTCAACGATTCATGAGTATCTACTTTCTCTGCTGCAACAAATGCATAAGCAGCCATATAACTCTCATCTCGAAACCTTAAAGGTTTCATTCTTGTCCTACACTCTCTATCCCGAGCCAACTGATAATCTGTGAGATCCGGTGTCTGATCAGTTTCTTGATCCCCTGCATCTTCATCATCGCCATCTTCTTGATCTGTCTGATCTTCCTCAGGCGTATGATTATTTAACCTCTGCAGTTTCACCTCAACCTGTAATTCCTCAACAGACTTATCAGCACATGCACCAGAATCCTTCATCGTGTCTTTATACATGACACTTTCATTGATAACCACATTCCTGCTAGTGACTATTTTAGGTGATTAATCATCAAGCCTATATAGTCTGTACCCATTCACACCCTCAGGATACCCCAAAAGAAAGCATTTTATCACTCTCGGCTCGAGCTTACCTTGTTTATCTCGTGGATATGCGACACAACTAAAAATCCTCAACTTCCCATAATCACTTGGATGTCCCGACCACATCTCCATAGGTGTCTTTTTCTCAATCGCTGTCGATGGTGACCTAGTGATAAGATATGCGGCCATACATGTCGCTTCCGCCCAGAAGGTCTTGGGCAATCTAGACTAAATCAATAAACAATGTACCTTATCCATGAGAATTCTGTTTATACGTTCTGCTAGCCCATTCTGCTGTGGCGTCCCGGAAACCATTAGATGTCTACCAATCCCACTCTCAATGCGTAGCTGCTCAAACTCCCGGTTACAGAACTCAAGACCATTATCTGTCCTCAGGTTCTTAACCGTCCTCCTAGTCTGATTCTCTACTAACAACTGCTTCCACTCTTTAAACTTTTCAAATGCTTTATGTTTGAACCTGAGGATATAAACCCATACTCTTCTGGAATAATCATCAACAATAGATAAGAAATACCTCTTACATCCCAATGATTCCACCTAAGACGGCCCGCATAAGTCTGAATGAACATAGTCTATCACTCCTTTAGTAGTGTGCCTTCCTACACTGAAACTGACTCGATGTGACTTTTCTAGAACATAATTCTCAAAAAAATCAAGCTTACCTAGACTTTTCTTGCCAAACAGACCCTGCTTTTCCAGCACCTGTAGTCCTGCCTCGTTGATATGTCCCAGTCTTTTGTGCCAAACCTGCGCAATACTGTCTTTTTCTTCAACACTAGCATTAAGCTCACATGCCATTGCATGGCTACCCAAAGAGTATACGCAATTATCCCTTCGTATTCCAGATAAAACAACCGTGGAACCATTAATCACCTTGACTTTGCCCGACTGCAATTTTACGGTAAATCCCTCTTTTTCAAGAGTTCCCAGTGATATCAAGTTTCTTTTCAATTCAGGAATATACCTGTCAATGTGTAACACAAAACTAGACCCATCTTTCAGTTGTATCCTCACCTTGCCAATACCTCTGATCTTACACTCCCTGTTGTCACCCAATTATACACTGCCCCCATCGCATTCTAGAAAATCAAAAAATATATCTAACCTGGGTGTCATGTGGTATGAACATTCTGAATCCATGATCCAATCTAGCAGAGCCTGTGCGGTCATCACCATCATCACCTCAGAATCGTCATAAGTCGAACCACTAGAGCTTGGTTGCTCATCTTTCTTGACGTAACCTGTTGACTTCTTGCGATTATTCTTCGGACAATTGCTCTTCAAGTGATACTCAGATTGGAAAATATAGCACTAGAGTCTTCCACCTTGAGACTTTGATCTTGACTTTCCCCTTGACTGATGTGAATCCCTACGATTAATTCTTCCCCTCACATATAACCCTTCACCATCATCCCCATTCGCCTTAGACCTTTCTTTGATTTCCTTTGAATTTAGTGTGGCCATCACATCCTCCAAAGTCAAAGCTTCTCGTCCATAGAGCAAGGTATCCACAAAGTGTTCGTATGATGCTGGTAAAGAAGTGAGTAATAATAAAGCAAGATCTTCATCCTCGAAATTTACCTCAATATTTGCTAAATCAAGAACGATTTTGTTGAACTCATATATATGCTCAGAAATCTTTCGTCCAATAGGCATGTAGAATGTATACAACTTCTTCTTCAGGTACAACTTGTTGGCCAATGACTTTTTCATGTACAAAGTCTCGAGCTTTGACCAAACCCCCGATGCAGTCGTCTCCCCGGTAACTTCTCTCAGAACCTTGTTACCTAAACACAAAATCACGGCACTGTGAGCTTTCTTGTTTAGCTTAGCTTTAGTTTGAGCTTCCATATCCGCGGATAAAACCTCCAGAGCTGCTTCACATCCATGTTGGATCAATAAAGCACGCATCTTGATCCTCCATAACCCGAAATCACCAGTTCCATCGAATTTCTCGATGTCAAAATTGGCTCTCGTCATTCTTTAATCCCTTTATTGATCGATTAAACCTTGTGATATACCCTCACAAAAATTGAAAACCCCAACAAAGTCCCTTGTGTAATTAAAAACCCCAAAGTGATAATTTAATTATAAACCTTAAGTACTTGTACTTTATATACCAAGTCTTTGAAACTAATTAATTAAAAATCACTATGTATTCACGTGATGTTTTCTTCCAAAAGAAAACAAACTATTGTGTATTATTTCTTTTCTTATAATTCACGTGCTTCCTTCTTTGTCTTTAAACAAAGTAGACCTAACAAAAAGTGCAGTATTCTTCTTTGAAGTAGTGTCGTCTTCTTCGTCGATACCTGCTGCTCCTCGACGTCCAACAAACCGAACGCAAGAACCCTTGTTGTTGCAGAACGAACAACAAGTAAACCTTCAACAAGATTCGACTCACTTCCACACCTTCGAACCAAGGCTCTTATACCACTTGTTAGTTTGCGATCGACTAACAACCCGGAAGCAAGCTCGCAGAACCTGAAACTTGTAAAGATGTGTAGGTTCCAAGTTTCACACAAATGATGGACTAGAGAGAGAAAACTAGAGAGAGAAAGTGGAAGGGAGAAACATATAGAAAAACACACTAAATGTGTGTGTAAAATGATTCAACCAACACCCTCTCCATGTGTGGAGAGGGTTAAGATACTTACATAGTTGGGCTGGGCCGGGCTTTCTATAGGCTTTCCTTGGACTTTCTCTAATCCGGCCCGGTTAGATTACTTAGACATTACATTGAATTGACTAACTATTACTAAGGCTTGTGAGATCGATAATGATCGTCACTTCACTAAAAACTGAATTCCTAACAATCTCCCCCTAAGGGACGATCGTTGAGATCTCATAAATGATCAACACTTTCTGTGTTCCTAACAATCTCCTCCTAAGGGGTGATCATAGAGATCTGACCATGATCATTAATCGTTAAAGCTTCTTGTCTTGATCTTGAGTCCTTTTTGTGTAATAGTTGATCTTTTGTCTTGCTTCTTTGCGTAGTGATCATTGACTTTAGGCTTGAGCTTGTTCCTTTATCTTGACTTGTATGTGAATATGTGATCTTGAGCACCTTGATATCATCAACCAAGCATAATCTCTTTTTGCTATCTTGTAAACTTTTCCATCTTGTGAACTCGTGACTTTTGGACCACATGCTCATACATTTCTTGATTTGATAGCTTGAAAGCTTTAATGATGCATCTTTCTTGAAGTTCTTTAACTTTAACACTTCGTCACTACGAGAAAAACGTTCGGTCTCAGAGTGACGGAAACTTCTTTGAAATTCTTTGACTTTAATACTTTGTCACTTTAAGAAAGACGTACGATATCAGACTAGCGGAAGTCTTGAAACATGTACTTGAGCTTTCATGATATCTTTATATTTGTCGGTCGGGTATGAGCATGTGGCTATGAATCGGTGAGTCAGCTGGAATCAGGTACCTCCATGTCCCTCTTTATATATTCCTGAAATCAAACAGTTAGCAATAAATCTGGGGGAAGAATATGGCTTTGTCATTCGCCAGTGTTTGGTTGGAGTAACCTTCGAATCCGTAAAGATTGACTTGTGATCAGGTGATAACCTTAAAATTAACCTTTTTGTATATATAAATTATAATAAATATATATAGAAAATTTCAAAATTATAATTCAATTATAGTACGATAAGTATTCCGAAAGATTCAAATCAATTCCTTTTGACCAAAGGAAAATCAAAAATCCCCCGGATCGTCTCCCAACGAGGTGCAAATTGAAAATCGGATTACGTTTGTGATCGCGTGAATTGAATGGTTAAAGATTTTTGAAGTTCGTTTTCTAATTTCTACAATTAAAATGCAAAAACAGATTAAAAAAAACCTAAAAACGAAAGCTAAAAGTGATTAAAACCTAAAAACGAGAACCGAGTCCGAAACCCGTTCTTTAAAAAACTAAATTTTACAAAATTAACCCTACGAATGCAAAATTAATTTTCCTAGGTCCTAAATGATAAAAGAAAATTTTCTAAAAAATTATATTTTTTTTATTTTTGTTTAATTTTTAATGAATTAAAAACAGTTTTAAAGAAATTAAATGATAAAAAATACTAAACAATACGGAAAAATCTGAAAAAATTGGGAAAAGTAGCTTGAATAATGCTGGTTTTAAGAAAAATAAAAAAGCTGGAAGTTACTTATTGAAATAAGCAAAAAATAAGCTGAAACGGGTTATTAAGCTAAAAGGGGCAAAAGAGGTTAAAAGAATTGTGTGTGCAACCTTAGGCAGAAAAGACCCAAGGGCGCTTTTGGTAGTAGAAAGTGTGTGTGGGACGTTTGTGTTAAAGGGGGAGGTCCAGGGTTCGAATCCTTGGCCTCCCTTTTTGCTAAAATATATATTTTTTTCTTTTTAAAAAAAAACTTATAAAACAAACAAAGATAAGCAAATTTTAAAAAAAAGCAACTTTTTTATACACTCAAAAATAAGCTGGAAACAAGGGAAATAAGCTGGCAGGATGCTATTTTTACACTAAGGCAAAAATAAGCTAACTATTAGGCAAAATTTAGGCAAATAGCCAAATGAAGTGAATACTAAGCTTAGGCGGATTCCTTATTCTATACCTAATAAGCAAGATTAACAAATATAAGCTAAGGAAAATAGGCAATAAAAGAAAAAACAAGAAATGGCTAATTATTTCTGAATACAAACTTGCTAGGACACACTTTTGGTTAATTTTAAGCTTAAGAGGGAATCTTTTGGCTTATTGGTATTACCAGATAAAAGCTGTGGGTTAAAAGGGCTTGTAAAAATCAGCAATACAAATTAGCTGAAGTCAAATAAGCCCCCCCCCCCAAGAAAAAGGCTTATAAAAGAGGCTGGTTGCACAGGGTACTGACTTTTTGAGATTTTTCAAAGACAAATAGGGGCAGTTTGCAGACTCAAATTAGGCTAAGAAAATAAGACCAAAATGAAAAACAAGTTAAAACAGATGGACTTAGACTTGTAATGAGCTTATGCTCAATATACTAGATGCTAACAAAATTTTTAGTGACTTGAATTTGAACAATAAAAAAGGAAGACCTTTTAGAAAACTAGAAAAATTACTTGATATTTTGGACAAAAACAAAAGGAACCTAATTTGGGAATACTACTACTGCTCTAGATACTCTAAAGGAAAAAAACAAGTTTAAAGAGCTGATTTAAAGACCTTAATCCAGTTAGCACTTAGAAACTGTTTTGGTCCAACAGTTTTAAGAACCAATTAGGAAAGACTCAATCTCACATAGTTGATTTGGATTTATTCAAGTTAGCTATTGTCTTACAAAGGCTATATAGATCCAACACAAGGACCTACATGGTTGGAAAACCTGTTTTGACCCACTTTGGCTGTTATGCCAAACACCCCTTTAGTATTTAGAAAACAAATTTTAAGCTACTTTAGACTAATTTAAACAAAAGGGTTTTGAACAAAGATGATAACAAAGCTAAGTTGAGCACAAATAAGCAGACTACACACAAAATAAGCAATCCAAGAAAATGCAAAATAAAAGCAATTAAAGGGAGTTTTGCAACAAAACTCAACTAAATGACAACTAAGCAATTAAAAGGCATTCATAAGCAATAAAACAGTAGCAATAAGAAATAAAAGATAGAAAGTAAGCAATGATAAGCACTTAAATAGTAAATAAGCAAAAATGAAAAAATGGAAACTTACAAAGGTCCAATGCTTTTGGCAATGATATAAGCTCTCAAATCAGCTTATACGAACCTATATGCTTCCCAAGAAGCTCTAAACCAAGGCCATCTATAATTTACCTTGCTTCATTGCTTTTGGCAATTTTTGTGATTTCTTGATTTTTTAGACAGAAATGAAAATAAACTTTTATAAAAGCTTTTAATGACTTAAAAGCTTGTATAAGAGCTTAGCAAACAGTATTTAAAAACAAGATATGTAAATGACAAGTATTTAAAGGAAAACACTTAAAATTGCATTAACTTAAAAAAGGATTACAAAGACAGTATTTAAATGACAGAAAAATTAAATGACAAGTAATTTAAATTGCAATATTAAAATGGTACAAACTTTGTTAAGACAATAATGTGGACTTAACAAAAATTCGACAAAGAGAAAATAAGCTAACTAGTCCTATTTATACTAAAAACTCTTCTAGTCTTGTGTTTTTTCTGTGAGAGCTTCAAGCATTTGTGTTTGTTGTGTGAGATAAAGTCCCAAAGCAATCTTGGCCGTCCATTTTTCTTTGTGGCCAAGGTAGTTGATCAAAACCCTTGATTTCCTTATAGTTTTCCTTCAACCAATGGTGTGTAAGGGGATTGTCAGCGTGTTCAAGAGCCCATGTGGGGTGGGAAAGGTGATGTTTTTGTCTGGTGGGAACAGTAAACGAGGTTATAATGAAAGGGATGATGAACAGGGGTTTTGGCGGGAAGGGGTTGTTTTGTTTGTCTGGGTGAAAGTTTGGTTGGATGGCAGGACAAGTCCCTCAAGTTGTATAAGGGTATTACAATGTAAGTCCATGTGGTGTGATAAGGTTTTTGGGACTTGGAAGAATTGTCCCTCCAAGTATATAAGTGTGTTTGTAAAATTAGTCCTTGGTGGACTAACGGAGGTTAAGGGAAAAGGGGATTGGGCTGTTATCGTTAGTTAAAAAGGGTTTGGGCCAAGATATTGATTTTGGGCCGGTTGTATAGTAAAAGGAAAATGGGCCTTTACTTTGTATAAGTCTTCATATTAATGCTTAATGGGCTGCCCCGACCCATTAAATGGGTACGGGTGGCCCATTAAGTATTCTTCGGTTTCGGCTTCGGCTTTGACCGTTGACTTTTGCGGTTTGACTTTGACTTTGACTTTTTGGTCTTTGGCTTCGATTTGACTTTGTCTTTTTGACGCTCTTCCATTCCGTGCTCGGTTTTGTCCGTTTTTGCTTGATTTTTCATCCTTTTCTCGGATATCCGTTTCCTGCACAAGATAAGTGACAACATACAAATACAATGTATTTTTGGTACGTTTTTGGTCATTTAAGTCCGGTTTTAAAGGTCAAAGGTATGTGCATTTAAGCACATACCATCAGGTATATTCAATTTAGGAAGAATCTCCTTGACAGGATTTCCAGCTGAAATATAGAATCTTTCTAACACATATGTATTGGATTCATCAAACTCAGCATGTTCTCATTACCGGAACGTCTCAAAGCAGACAGCACGATAAGAGTGAACCAGTGAGTTACTGTCTCACCGATTGAATAAGAAAAAATGATTTGAAAATCAATCGACGTGTCACTTGCTAAAGTGGTTTTGTCATACATCGAGAGTCTTAATCATTTCAAAAGTTCATCATCAATCGTCAATTCATAACCTGGAACAAGTTTGATTCAAATAGAATCGCACCATCGTTTCTTTCTAGTTGTCACAAGTTTGATTCATATAGAATCGCACAAGTCACCTACCATAAGCTTGTTTGATGTTGGCTCAAGCAGGATTTCCATCTTCACTGTGAATAATATCACTCGGATGTTCTGGTAAAATCACCAGGATAATGCGTAGGACTCTTAATATATATCTTGTTATTCACATTGTGTGACTTAGCAAGCATAATTTTGACAAGTGTCCTAATGAGATTTATGGATGATCTTCTTTGGCTCTAGACTCAATTAATGCACTTTGGTTTTAGTGATCAGATGCTGGAGCAGACTGCCACCTTTTCAATATCAACTAACTCAGAGTTAGAAAGTCGATAGAAATGCGTGTAATCTCCGTGAGAAATGAAACAAGAGTCTGTTGAGAGACCTTGAGTGACTAGGGAGGGTTGTGCATAGTGTCACTGGGTCCATGACAGTCTTCAATGTCAGAAAACACCTTAGTGTTTCTAAGATAAAAGTGATTTTCCCTATATTTATTAATTCTCGTTTACTACACTTAATACAATTATTCATTCTTAAAGAAACACTCAGACCTTTAGAAGGCTCAACATCAGTTTGTGAGCCGCAAGATACAATTACACTTTTATCAGTCACAGGATCATATGCATTACTATGGGACTTTCTTTAGAAGGCTGTAAATCGGGTTGTACCGGCCAAGACACAAACGTTTACACCCACATTTATAATTATTACTCATCACATTTATTTTTTTACTTTATATTACCATGATATAGAGAAAATTTCGTTTTAGAAAATTTAAGTATAAATTTGAACTAAAATTATTGATATCGACTATACTTCAAAAATTGTTGATTTAAGTTTAATTTTCAAAAATAGCACGTATTATTAGTCCGGTTAGAAGCTTATGGGAGAAAAAGCCACAAATTACATACATGAGCTCTTAAGATTTCCAAATAATCCTTGTTTAGCATCCAACTCATACTTAACTCTATCATTTTTCGTTCTTCGCGAAGATCCGCGAACGCTTAGTCTAAAAGTTAAGGAACAAGCTAGAGCTCAACACGCTCGATCGAGTCAAAATTTATTCTTATTCTACCCAGCAAGAAAGTTAAAATTATGACAAAACACTTATTTTATTTTTGAAAATTTTGAAATTTTTTCATTTTTTTGAAATTTTGGTGGTAAAAACGGGATTACGCGAAAACAATGACTGTAGGCACAATCAAATCAATAGATCCCCCCATACTAGAATTAAACATTGTCCTTAATGTTTTAAGAAGGGTCTCTACGTAAATCCTAATCCGTTTATTAAGTATTCTTAAAGATAAACGTTAGTCGATAAGATTTGGATATTGGATTCCTAAAATAAAGCTGAGGATGTGAAGCTCTTTTGAACGAAGGAAAAAACTACGAGCACGAGAGGCTTAAAAAATCCGGGCAATCCTGGACATATAACCACAAAACATAAAACACAGATAATGGAAGGAGCCGAGCCTCTCACACAACAACAAAACACTTATTCATTACTATATAACTTAACATACTACTACTACGATAATAATAGGATCAGCATGGGTTGCCACTCACGAAGCGCTTGTTTTAGGTCACTTAGCTTGACCCAATCCCCCAATACTTGAGCTGGTCAAGGAGGATAGAAATGGAGACACGGAACATCCAAGACACGGATGTCCTCTCTATAAGAGCAAGGAAAAATCTTCATCGGGCTTTCAAGAATTTTAATGACTTTGAAAGATTTAGAGTCCCGATGAGATAGTTTCGGGAGAAGAGAGGTATGAACTCTTTTAGAAGTGAGAATCCTGAGGTTGAAAACTTTTTCCTCATTTTTGGACAAAAATGAGAGTAAAGCTCCGAGCCCGAGAACTTCTTTGTGGAAAGAAAGTTCATAAAGAGGAGGATTAAAATCCTTAAGAATTAAAGAAGCTTTAGTGGGCTTCTTTACATTCTTTTCTGGTGTTGCACAGTTGGTGACTTCAAAGAGGCTCTTATGAATGAGTATACCCGGATTAAATACCTTGTCCTCATTGTTGGTCAAAGACAAAGCATCAACCTCGAAAAAATCCTCATAGAAAATCGAGTCACACTCGGGAAAAGGAAGGAAATCACTTGATCTTGGAAGATCAAGTTCATCAATTAAGATTTTAGAATCTTTGATTTTCTCTTCTTTGGAGTCAAATGGATCTTCATAAGCATCATCATTAACGGTCTCAAGATCAAAAAGTTCATCATCATAATCATCCCATAATGGTGGGGATGAGTAATCAAGAGCATGTTCATCGGTGAACATCTCAGAAATGGTATCAATAAGATTGTCATCAAAAGAATTTTTATCAACCGAATCTTCGAGAATAGAATCCATTTTCTTTATAGGATCATGGTTAAACAAATACTCTAATTCTCAAAGATCGGATTCGGCATCAAAGAGAAGATCATCATTTCCCGGTGGAAATGTGATGTGAGCGAGTTCATCGGCGAACTCCTCAAGAAAATAGTCGCTAGTCTCAAAAATCGGGAGACTAAGTGAAGAAGAAATGGTACTGCCACTTAAAGAATTATGATAAGGAGGGAGAGGAGATGAAGGATTACTATTTCCTGGTGGAAATGAATCACTTGCGAGATAAGCTTCGAATTCTTCCCAAATTAATTCACTTTCTTCGCTGGAAGTAAGTGTGGGGGAAGAAGAAGAAGACTTAGTCTCGGGTTTCAAAATCAGAGTGGGATTGCCACTCGATGGATTGATAACTTCCGGTGAAGTTAAATCGATATGAGAAGAAAAAGTGGGATTGCCACTTTAATGATTTGTTGCAAACAAATATTTAAGAATTTCCTCATGTGAAACATTGTAGACATCAATCATGTTGATTGATTCTTGATGAGGTTTGTTTGAATAGCTTGAAGTGTCGTGTCTTATATTCAAGATTAGTCTTTCATCACCGTCACGGAGAATCATTTCTTCTCCATGAACGTCAATCAAAGCACGAGCGGTCCGTAAGAAAAGTATTCCCAAGATGAGGGGGACACGAGGATCACTTTCATAATCAACAATGATAAAATCAGCGAGGAATGTGAACTTTCCAACCGGAACAAAGACATCTCTTGCCATTCCTTTCAGAGTGCAAATATCCCTGTTAGCAAGTTCAAGAGTCATTTGGGTGGAAATAAGCTCGGGTAATCCTAACCTTTTCCACACCGAGAGTGGTATCAAGTTTATGCTAGCACCTAGATCGGCTAGGGCCTTGCACTTGAGCTCACTAAAACCACACGGAATGAGAAATTTCCTAGGGTCTCCAAGTTTTTCAGGTAACTTCTTGAGGATAACCGCTGAGCAATTTTCATTAAGGGGTGTGTTTGCCAATTCAATAAGTTTCTCCTTGTTGGAAAGGAGACTCTTAAGCATCTTTTGGTACTTAGTAATAAGAATCAAAGCATCGACAAGAGAGATATTGATGTGAAGTTGTTTAAACATTTGCCAAAATTTATGAATTTGGACTTCATCTTTCTCTTGCCGTTTTTCTTGGTTTATCCTAGACGGATAAGGGATATGAGGGTAACGAGGATCCCTTTGGTGAACCACATAATTTCATTATGGGGGAGGTTTAGCTTTTTGGACAAGAGGAGGTGGGACCTTAATGGTAAACTCACCATGTTCTGGGTCCTTTAAAGTCTCCTCTACACGTTCATCCTCCTCCGGATTAATGAATGGAGGAGGCATTGGAATGGTAGGTCCATCAAGAACAAGACCACTTCGAGTGGTAATGGCTTTCAATTCACCTTTCGGGTTAGCAACGGTGTTGCTAGGGAGAGATCCCCTACCCGAGGTAGAAGCGGTGTTCATTTGGAAAAAGATAGCCATCATGTTCTTAAGCTCGTTTGTTTGATTTGACATTGAAGTTTGAATCGAATTTTGCATTTCATTCCTTAACTTATTTTTCACATTGTTAATTTGAGCTTGCATGGCTTTTATATTAACATCATTTATTTTCTTAATTTTCTCTAATTCACTTAAAGGAACACTTTGGTTTTGTTGAATTGGAGCTTGATAATTTGTATTTTGATTGAAATTGTTTCCTCGGTTATATCCTTGAGGTTGGCTAAAACGGTTTTAATTATTTTGCCCGTTTTGTTGAACAAAACCAGGTGGTCTTGTTTGATTAGCCACACCCGGAGGACGATAACCAGAATTACCCTGATTGTAGTTACACGTGGCTGCTGCAACGTATCCTTGAATATTATCCCGATATTCTAGGAAAGTGTTGCCATCGACGGCGAGACACTGATAATAAGGATGAGCACCACCGCAAGTGACACAAATTTCCTCAACAGCTTTTATGGAAGCTGGAGGTGGGGTTGCTTGAAATTGTTTTAGAATAGCCGTCATAGCGGTAGTTACAGCACTCGTTTGCTGATTTACTGCATGAGTAAGTTTGGCTATATCGGAAGAAGAAGAATTGCCATCACTTGATTTCACTTGAGAAATAACCGATTTGTTTCGTGAATTGTGGACCTTGGATTTGTTTAAGGGTATTGTATGAATCAATGCAAGTTTTAGAACACAAAGATACCTCACTACTTGAGCTGATAGCCATGAGTGCATGATTTGTCTCTTCAATTGTAGAAAGTATCAATTTGGTGCAATTCGGTGAAACCATGATGAGGACAAGCACAAAAGAGATCTTTGTATCGATCCCATGCCTCATGAAACGATTCATCAAACCGTTGTTGAAAATTAGAAATTTTCGTTTCGAAGGTTTGTCGTTCTTGAGGGGGGAAAGAATTCGTTAATGAATTTGGACACAAGATCCTCCCAAGTGAGAATAGAATGAGGGGGTTCTTTTTCAAGCCAATGACGGGCTGCCCCCACAAGAGAGAAAGGAAAAAGCATAAGATTAATCGCCGAGTTCGGCACATCCTTGTATTTGATTGTGGAAGTTATTTTGTTAAACCAACGGATATGGTCATGAGGATTGTCTTTCTCAAGTTCAAAGAATTGGTCAGAAGTCATCATATTAATGAGACTATGCTTGAGCTCGAAATGCTCAACAAGGATTGGAGGAACCACGATTGCCTCCCCATAACCCTCGGTGGGTGCATGGAGCAATTCCGTCATAGTACGTTGATCGACCATCGTATCTACGGGAGATTCTTCAAGAGAAAAAGGTTGCTTTGAACATCTACGGTTA
>BQNB010085946.1:0-28325 GCA_026074375.1 Tanacetum coccineum | reverse complement strand
GAGTTGACCGGGTCAACCCAGTGAGTGAGTCAGAAACGATTCACGGTCAAACAAAAATAAAACAAAGATGAAACAACAGACTCGAATCACCACAAACCAACAAGACAACATCAACATCAACAGCCTCAATACAAATCCACCAAACTAATCCTATATTCCCTTCGTCACAATTAATTCCCTCTCCATCTCCACCTTTCACATGACTCAATTCGAAAAGAAAAAAGGAAAGCACGATCTTAGATTGGTTATAATCGTATGTTATAATTCATTACTAAGACCTTTATCAAGATCAAATACACGAACTACAATCTTCTTCATATATCTATGTGAAGGTTTAAAACCCCTCATTAATATTTGAATATAAAGATTAAACTTAAACAAGTATGTTTTGCTCAATCTTAGTTTCGTTTGAACACACAAGAACAACCAAAATGATACCTACCCGAGATCAATTAAAAGATCTTGAAGCCTTACTTTCTTCTGTTCTTCGTGGGTTTCAAGTATACAAGTGGATGATTGATGCTTTGAAACAATCAAGCCTTACAATCAGTAGATTATTCTAGTTTATGTTTCCTTTTTTTATGTGCTAAAAGAGGTGAATGCGTGGAGGATGAGAGGAAAGTGGGAGCAGTAAAAGTAATGTGACTGCGTATTTTTGAGGGTTAGGGTTAGTGATACCCTAATATTAAGGGATGTGGGATTTATTTATACAAGTGAATGTATAAATCTGGGGGTGGGCCGATTGATGTTAATTGGCTAGGTTCCATCAAATGTACATTGGGCCAGATATAAGATGTTGTTAGGCCGATGCTTAATGAAATTAGATGGGTGAGCTATGATTCATTAAAATGCAAATGATTATGTTTAATCAAAATTGGGCCAAGATTAGTTGATTATGGTGTTGGGCTACGGTATTTTGAGCCAATGCTTATATGGATGATTAATTTTTTTAGTATTTATTGGATTGAGCCGGATTTTTAAAACACCCATCGATGCATGTTTGACTAGACCTTTGTTTGTTCCTTACGACAATTCAAACAACATTTGTCCCTCTAGTTCAATAACTTTCGATACTAACAACACAATTATAAACCAGATAACAAAACACTAAAAACGAGATCCGAATAAGATTACCCTTAAAATGGGACAAACGGCTAGGATTCAGATTACATTGACATGTGTTCACGATGTTGATTTGGCTTTCACCTTATGTGAGATTGAAGTGGGTGGTTTCACGAAGGCGTCTACTTTATTTCATCATCGATATGTCTTCCTTCTATTTTTTATACCCCTTTTCATTCAAAACCCAATCTATTATTGATGACTTGCTTGAATCAGTATACCAGCTTATGATTGAGACGTGTATTATCTAGATTTTCCAGCAGTCAGGGTGGTCTGGTTGAAGTCCTGGATTACCTATTTCTTAAAGGAGGTAACAATGTAGTACTCAGTGTCACACGATATGTGTCGTATGTGGATGAATTTCAAGAGTGTTTAACTTCTTTTACTTTTAATGGGGGGTATGTAGTGTACTTATAGACTTTAATCTCCCAGCTAGACTTCCTGTGCACGTGATAACTTGCAACTACTAGTGCATAGATTAGTGGTAACTATTTTTGTGGGGATTCTACTGCTTTCATTTTAGTTTGGTGTTTATCGGGTTTATCGCTTCATCGAAGTGATCACTTACAATAGTCGTGACAGAATACGAGGTTGGTTAAGTTAGGCAGAAGAG
This sequence comes from Tanacetum coccineum, assembly GCA_026074375.1. Lineage (NCBI taxonomy): Eukaryota > Viridiplantae > Streptophyta > Magnoliopsida > Asterales > Asteraceae > Tanacetum > Tanacetum coccineum. Next base: position 26,590 of record BQNB010085946.1, on the reverse strand, counting down.
TGTTCTAAAGGTTGAGATTGTAATCAGCAGTTCTCACGAGACATAATTGTGCTATTTCCAAGACAATGGTACTTTACAGTTTAAGCAAAAATTTCAAAGTCCGTCAAAGGACCATTTCATATACAAGACCTTGATTATACCAAGTTTTCTTGATTATTGATTCATATCCTACTACGGTTTCTGAAGTCAAGAAGGCAATGATTCGTTTAGATTTCAAGATTTGTGCTAAAGACAAGAACTTCTCGAGTATATGGACGTACACAACAATGATGCTTTCGAGAGTTCGCAACCATCATGTGGGGAAATGTGTACATCCGGGACTTAGTTAACTTTGATGTTACCAGGCCAACTTCCAGGGGAAGTAGTGAATACTACTTTACTTAGTATGGTTTGTGAAGTATACTGCATACGTGAGAAGAATTGTTGATGATTTCTCGCATGTACCCCCGAACGAATATTCACCAAGACCCAATGACAAGAAGAAGTAGTACTTGGTATGGCTTTTCTTGTACAAAATTCCGCTTTTTACATCAATGACAAATAGAAGATTGTTCAAGCTACATCAAAGTTTTAGAATCTGCTCAAGATAGGGATGTTGGTTTAGGGGGAAGCTGATTCAGAAACTTCGCCAGAAAGGAGTTTATGAAGAAAGATTTTCAAGATATGTTGCATGAATTGGGAGAAAGTTAATCCAACTTATGCATACTTCAATGGTTCCAGAACAAGTAAAGACAATGAAGATCTAAGCTGGAGTATAAGTTTCAAGACCAAGAGAACTCAGAAGACATCTTTAGCTTTGGAAGTGCTTTGGAAGACTTTATTTTGTTGTAATTATACTTGATAGGAACATTGTAAGTAATTTTGTATGTCCACATATTGGGGGAAGATTGTTAGCCTTAAAATATGTTGACTAATACAGAATTACATTAGTTCATAAATAGCCAAACACGCAGGGACTAGATTAGACTTTATAGTATAGTTTAGTTGTGTTTGGACTATAAATACCCCCTCTATACTTTCATGGAGGGTTGATGATTCATTTGTAACATATATAAAAACAATTACCGTGTAACTAAAGAATCTTCGGAATTTATTTTTAACATATTTTAAGGTCACTACTTAACTTAAATTAATAATTAAATCTTAAATTTTAATTATTCATTATATTTTCTTAAACGATTTTAAATAAAATCGTCAATTTTAAAAATCCTCGCGAGTAATTATAAGCTATTGCGTTCGTCACGTCAATCGAGAAATCACGAATGCCAACTTTTAACCGTTAGAATTTAATTATTTTATTTTAATTATATTCGTCATCTTTTATTTTTATTAATCATAAACCGAATCAAACTTGAATTTTTATAAATGTATCGGGTTAAATAAAATTTTGGGCCGAGGTTTATTAGTATAAAATAGTTAATACATAAACTAACACAATTGGGCCCTTCTCTTCTCCATAATCGGCGGCCCAAACAACCCTCCTATCTCTTTTATAAAAAAAAAATTAAGCCCACTTCCCCTTTTATTTTTACCAAGCCGGTGATATAAGCCCAACTACACCCATCCAAATTTCACAAATCGTCCCTATGGTTTGACCCAAAATCACAGATCGTCCCTAACTCAAACTAATTACACAACTCCTAATTTTCAAAACTTGAAACACTCACGGTCCCTTATTTTGGATGGGCGTTATTCTTTTTCCGTTAATGTCTAAAAAGAAGAGGTAATTTTTAAGTCTTTCCTTTTCAGCCCTAAATATTAAACCCTTAATAACCTAACCCTAAAAATTTAGCATCCTCCATCTTATTTTTTTTCAACCTTCTCATCTCCTCCGCCCTTTTACTTCTCCCACCCTTTGTCCTCCCTCAATCTGCTCGTCCACTCAAAACCATGACTTTTCGTCAGATCCGATTCATCACGAGTCAATACATAACTATTTTACCCGGAGGGAACAAATTTTCCAACGTGTTTGTCGATGAGGATCCTGTCCGGACCACCATCAAATGTTTCACGATCGTAGGGTATTTTAACCCGATAAGTGTCCCCGATTTGCATAACTTGAAATCCGCCGCTTCTGTTGTGCCAGAGTTTTCTATTCCGTTGTCTTCTTTCATAATTTATATTGCATAACAGACAAGCAAGTGATCAATCAGTTATACCGTCTTCTCCGGTAAGTTTGAAACGTTTATAGATCGCGGTGGTTGTGATATATGTCTCCGGTAAGTGGTCGTGGTGATTGAGATGGTGATGTCGTTGAGATGGTGATGTCCTGAGATGGTTCAAGGTGTACTTTTACGGTGACTTGGCAAGGATATAAGGTCATGAGGTGATTGAGGTTGTAAATGTGGTGAGGTCAGGAGATAGTTTGGGTGTTGGGTATGGTGAGGTCATGAGTAACTAGGTATGGTGTGTTCGCGAGTTATTTTCTGGTCGCGTGTTTGGTTTGTTCGTGAGATGGTGAAGGGTTGTGTGTATGGTATCGGGTTTCGTGAGGTCGCGAAGATGGTTTCAGGTCCTGTGTATGGTTTGTTCGTTAGATGGTTTCGGGTCGTGTGGATGGTATCGTGATTCGTGAGGTCGCGAGATAGTTTGGAGATATGGGTATGGTGAGGTCGCGGCGTGTGTATGATGAGTTAGTGAGATGATTCTGATTGATTCGGGTCGTGTGTATGGTTTCTGGTCTTGTGTATCGTTTTGTGATTCATGAAGTCGCGAGATAGTTTGGAGACGTCGGTATGGTCAGGTCGTGGTCGTTGGTATGATGAGTTCGTGAGATGAGTCTGATTGTGTGTATGGTGAGGTCACATGATGTTTTTGGGTCGCGGAAATTGTGAGGTCGAATCATAGTTTTGGTCGCAGCGTGGTGAGGTGTTCGTGGTATAATGAAGTCGTGAGAGGCCTATGTTCGAAGGAGATGGTGAGGTTGCGAGATAAGGTGGTCAACTAGTGCGATGGTATTAACCAGGAGATGAAGATTGTGATTCGGATGGTGAGATAAAAATTGGGGATTCGATCACTTAGGGGGTTTTCATTAGGTGTTATCTTACATCGTGGGTTATTTCTTCAATATATTGTCCTTGCTATTCGTAGTGACACCATTTGGTTAGATAGTGTGTTTGAGTGGTTTGCTTTGAGGTTCTTACGGGTTATGTTTCATGCGTGAGATGTGTCGGGTCGTGTGTCGTGGTCGGTTTCAACTAATGTCATACTTTCTACCGGGTGTTTGCCCATAGTGTCACTGTGTTTGGTAGGTTGGTGTGTCGAAGTTGTACCTTGGTATGTCGGATTTTCACTTTATGATATCCTTGATCCGGATGTAGGTTGTAGGAATTGGTCATCGAGTGGTCGTTGGTGTAGCTTGCTTGGATGTTATGTTGGTATACTTGTAATCCTAGCATCTTGCTAGTCTATCTATTTAATATATATTGCCTTTCAAAAAAAATGTTCAAGAAAGTTTGATTGGATGTGTTGAGTTTCCTCAATGTTGTGCTCAAAAATTGAAAAGATTTTACAATGTGAAGACCCGTAATGATTTTATATTGAAGTTGTTATAAATTTTGGTTGAAAATATGGTGAAGTTATGAATTTTATTAAAAGAATAAATAAATATTCAAGCACAAATGTAAAGGGGGGTGAAGACAAAAATATGATATTAGAGTAAAATAGAAAAGACCAAAATACCCTTCTTCTTTTTAGACTTAACGGAAAAAGATAACGCCCATCCAAAATAGGGACCGTGAGTGTTACAAGTTTTAAAATTAGGGACGCTTGGTGTAATTAGTTTGAGTTAGGGACGATCTGTGATTTTGGGTCAAACCATAGGGACGATTTGTGAAATTTTTTCTTTTTTTTATATAACCGATTAAACACAACACAGATACACATACATAGTTAACAACGATCCTTATTTGCTCTCTGTCTCTCCTCTGTTCGACACCAAACAGCACACCACCATCATCATCACCAATCAATCAATATTCAAACACCCTCCTTACTACCCTAAAACCCTCATAAACTTGTCCCTAATATTCCTTATCAATTAAAATTCACCATGCAAGGGATTTTCAAGAAAAGTTGATTTTATAAAAATTAATCAAACTCAAGAATTATTTATTGTTATGGAAGGAATGGGGTACTAGTTAATATTGAAGAATTGGGTTCAAGAAAAAGTTAAGGTTATTGTTTTTGGGGGTTTTGTAGCCGCGGCCAAAATCAAGCAAATTCATCAAGGTTTTTGTTTGATCATCCTCTTTTTAAAATTGTGTATTTTTAAGTACAATTTTTAATTTTCTATCTTGATTACTTATATTTATTTATATGTTATAAAATTCCTAGTTGAGAATCCTTGTTATTATAGATAGAATGGATTATTGAGGTAAATTAAGTGATTTAGCATGTTGGGGATGTTGGTTAGGTTAATTTAGGAGCATTGAATATGTTTGTGATGCGAGAAATTGATGATTGAAGGGTGATATTAAGTACTAATTATGACCAGAAAGTTAGTTTAGCGTGGAAAAATTGTGGTTGTGATCGGACAAGTTTCGACCTAGTATTAGTGTAGGTCTTGTCCATTGAGCTTCGCGGCGCTAATAATTCCGCGACTTGTAACTCTTAAAAACTAATCCTAGGCGTTAGTTGAGGTTAAGAAAAAGTTCGGCAAAATTCAGCATTCACTGGACTGGTTTGAATCCGAATTTTAAGCAAACTTTAAGAGGTCATAACTTGGTCATGCCGATGGCAATGATAGTTTTGCAGGACATTTTAGATAACTACGTCGAATGTACTTTCCAACGAACTAGGCCTCAACGAATTTCAAGGTTTTAAAGTGGGTCAAAAGGCGATTGCAAACCCAGGTGCCAAAACTGGGTTTGCTGTCCTGAAACTCAGTTGTAGTAATAGGCTGTGCAGACGGGTCAAAACATTGTATTTTTCTATGAAATTTGAACTGGAAGTTACCCATGATATATGTGACCTTCTGGAATTTTTCCAGATTTTTGTGATTTTTTTTCAAAGACCATTTGCTGTCCTACATTTGCTATGTTTCTACAGAATCCAAACCTGGACATTTTACATTGCAACAATGTTTGAAAGTAGTTAAGTTGATGATAGAGTTTATCGCCGACTATGATAAGATGTCAATACACATTAGTACTTAGAAATAAGAGATGGACAAATAGTGAAGTTATTTAGTGTTCATTAGACAATGATTAGTAACTAGGAAAAATTGGCAAATTTCCGATAATGCAAGATTAGAAGGGTATAAGTTAACATGGATTCTTGACATTGAATTTTTGACATGTAAGATTTTATATATATGACAATCATGTATTGTGTTATACATAAGTATACATATATTATTATTGCTTGGTTTCTAAAACATGGATTATTATTATTATTATAGGGTACGGTTGATTGTGTCGCATCCTTCTTTTATACCGTGATTTCCCTCGTTTGGCAACTTCCTTTCTTCTCACATGAGTTCATAGCCTCGCATTTAAATCTTTTTATGTTTTAAAACCCGCGATGGAGATACAATATGCTTTGTTATAGAAAATCAGACACATGATATTTGATTTTGTTGAACGTTGCTATGAGTGTTATGTTGTGGCCCTTCCTTCATGAACCGTTAATCACCGCTAACCGGTGAACACTGATGCAATAATAATAGATCTATTTTGGCCTAACGACCTGTCTGGCGTGTGTTCCTTGCGAGGGCATACAGACATATTGTGATTTAGTATTGGGAGAGTGTAGCACATCAACTCCAGGTTGGAACACATGGATAAGGTTCGGCTTCGTGGCCTATCATTGTAGTGGATTGTTCTATGAATTAAATGTTTTGCTATGCTTTGTGTTCAAAATGATTGATTTATAAACTCTATGAATTCAGCGCAACGTTTTCCGATGACTTTTAGCATGTTTTTACTCAGGTATAAGCATGCTACTTGGAGTGGGAAGGGAATGCGGATATCAAAGGACGTGGACTTGGTGAACTTTGCACATATGATAAAATGATTTATTTTAAAGAAACTTAAACATGTTGTGGATTATTTGAAATGAGTTTTTATAAAGTTATTGGGACCTTGTAACTCTGATCTTTTTAATAAAAATTGAATGTAGTTTACCATGACTCGTGAGCTTATATTATGAAGTAGCACCCCAATGTTGTATTTTGCCGCGTTGTAAATTTGAGGGTGCTACACACATAGGGACTAATAATGACTAGTTACGATAGTTATGTGTCACTAGGACTATAAATACCCCCTTCATACTTCCATGGAGGGGTGAGGATTCATTTTACTTGTAATAAGGTGTGTGTGTTTCTCTCTCTAGAAAATACACATCTTCTCTCTACTTTCTCTCTCTAATAATATGGCTAAGCATTTATTTAATCCTCCTCGACCTCCGGATCATTATCTCTTGTTAGTGATATCTAATTACTTACACTTAAGCTCCACGCCTCATGAGTTGACCGGTACCGAATTCAAAAAACAAATACAATAAACTATACAGCTATTATATTTGCAATTACAAACCAAACTTACGCAGGCCCATTTAATAAAAGATAACCATAGATCCAACTAAGGCCCAACTTAAAATTATACAAACCATACACAATTCAGATTTAAACGAACCAAATGAATAAGCACTAAATTAAGCTAAATGAATAAGCCATAAATATTCGATAAGCTCACAGGATAAGCCACGATTACAAGAACCCAAGCGCTAAATTCAAATAAGCACCGAGTAATCAAATAAGACAAATCCAAACAAAATCAAAATTAACTAAAATCAAATAAGCTCTAATGATTCTAACGAGACAAATTATTAATAAGCACTACAAGAAAATTTCGATAAGCTAACAAAGAACCAGAATAAGCACTTTGTGATCCTTTCGAAACCTTAACCAATTCGAAATAAGCTATTATAATCTAAACGAATAAGCTCTAAATCAAAACTAGATCTAATCTAAGCAATATGAGATTCAAACCATGAATAAGCCTTAATAAATACGAATAAGCACTAGAAAACAACAACTATGAATCTAAATAAGCATAAAGTATTTAAACTACTTAAATCTTAAAACAAATAAGCAAATAAGCAACGGAAATTAGAACTAAGCACTATAAGCTCAAATGAAATGCAATAAGGGATCATATAGTGAGCTTAATAATGCAGGGATAATGTATAAGCTTCTTAAGATAACTACATAAAACAATTATTAATGCATGAAAATAATAACAAGATTCCGAGCTATTATAGCATAATAATACAGCACAAAAACAATCCTTCAAATCTATAACAATATATAATCGAAATAAGTGTTTGAAAGTGCTTATAGGAGAGTGATCTGTAATAGATACTAGAATGCGAAGAGATTTTACAAAGGAATAAGCTGAAGGAATAAGCTCACGAGAAAGGATTATTTGATAAGCACATACGCAAAGTAAGAAAACAAACAAATAAGCAACAAAAATAAGCTAAACATGATTTCCATTAAGCTCACACCATCTTTATTACAATATCTTAATAAGCTTGCGAATTAATCTTGATACAATAAGCCAGAAAATCAAAATAAGCTATAACTAAACAAAAATAAGCTAAAAATAAGAAAAAGAAACTTAAAAACTAAAAATCCTAAGTGGAGTAAAATGAAGGGATCGAGTGGGTCTTTATAGCCTCCAAAGAGGTGTTTGTGTAATTTTTGTCCCAATCATTGGAGAATTATTAACCAATAATTGCCTCTCGTGTGTACCACCTCGGATCGAACAAAAAATCAGGTGGATCTATCCGCTGTAATTGAGCCACGCGTCCTCAAAATTTGCTTCATTTATACGCTTGCAATTACCACTACTGGATCATTTTGTGTAGTCTTTGATTTGAATTTTTGAGAAATAGCTTTTGCCTCGCCACGTGTCACTGCTCAATTTGCTTCCCCATGTGATAGTGGAACCTCACGTGTACCCATTTGAATTAATTATGGGTCACGTGCAGCTTTACATCACAGACTCAAGTAGCAAATTATGAAATTCCTCTTCAAAATGGGACTCGAAATGGGCTTTAATATAATTCTTGTTGGGCTTTTGCTCGTTTGGGCTGGTCCGGCCCATTAAGTGGGTATCGGGCTAGCCCAATAGATTCGAGGGCACCGTTGAACTCGTATTCTCGCGCTCTTTCCACTGGTAAGCTCGGGGACTTTTCACGACTTCATCTTGGCTATGAGTAATAATTAAACTTGACCAAACTGAACCCGATAATTCCCGTTTTTGCACCGTTTTCAATCCTTTTTACTTGCAAGACATAAAAATACCAAACAAACATATTTACAGTACAATAAAGCATATTTTAGTATTCTTAGTCCATTTAATAGTGTTTTACGGGGTATAAAAGATGTGTGTTTTACCAAATACCAAATTACCCCACACTAAACCATTGTTGGTCCCACACGCAATGTAAATAAAACAAACCCGGAAATAAATAGTTTTATCCCCCTTTAACTTATGACCCCTCACAATCAAACAAGAACAGAAAAGGTATATTAAAAGGTTCAAAAATCATTTATTTCGCAAGCACCCCCGTTTTACCCTTTTTTTTAATTTTCATAATTTTCAACTTTCAAACTTTAACAGTGTGACATATGTATTGCTTTATTATACATTGCTAACTTTTAGGAATCACAGAACAAAAAAGCACAAAAAGAATGTCCAAATAGATAAATTCGTCGTCCCCGACTTTCACCTCTCCAAGCCAAGCTTAAAAACAAGATCATTGTAAAATACAAGTTATGATGCTAACACTAATAAAAGCTAATTGTGTACTTACTTTTCCTCCCTTATTCCTAATTTCCTCTAAGGATTTTATTATTATTATTGGTGACAAATAAATTATGTCCTTATTAATAAAGTAAACCCGGTTTAGACCACAATTAGTTTGAAATCCTTTCCTAAAGAGATGATATGGTAAGAATAAGGTCCACATTAAGGTTCTAATTTTACATGATTTAGGGGTTATCCTTTTTATTTCATCAGAAACAACTCAACTACGAGTCCAGAGACGGAGGCTTTATTTAGATAACTCTGGAGTCGAAATTTGGCTTTATACTTATTATTATTGCAACATTGTTAAACCTCGGTCCTTTAGAAGACTGCAACATCGGTTGTGAGCCGGCAAGATGCAGCAAACATATTTCGACCTCAGTAATTTCCTCGACCTTTTAGAAGGCGCAACATCGGTTTGCGGAGCGGGTGGGGGGGGCGGCAAGTTGGGACGCAAAACTTTTATCAGTCTCGGATTATTATTTACTTTGTGCTTATTTAGAAGATTGTCAATCGGTTGTTTGGCCGGCAAGAGGCATAAGTAAAACTTTTATCAGCCCACAACTTTTATTTTTATTATTATTACACTCCGACATAATAAATGTCTGTCACATCGGGTTGTATGCGAGCAACCATGATCCAGAAGTCTTATTTTTGCTTAGGTTTATTACTATTTATTATTTTATAGCCAAATTTCCAACATCCGCCTGTGGTATTTTAACAATTGGCCACAATCGGTATGCGAGCGACCTTGGTTCCAGGAGTCTATTTCCTATACAACACTGATCAAAACCTTCATGTGTACCTTCCTGTTCAACCAGAGGAATCTCTACGAAGTGATCTAAACTAAGAATCGCAAAAACCTAAAGCACATTTATTTTATTCAACAATTATATAGCGTTTAATAAGCTGGTGGGAGCAAAAAGCCACACTTAACCTTTATGAGCCTTAAAGAAATCCAACCTTTTACTAGGTTTAGCTTCAAAACTTATTTTCTACTCTATTCATCTTTGTTCTCACAATTTAAAATTTCTAAATAAAGAATAACTCGTGTGTACTTAGACTATTGAATTAAGATCGGCACTTTAAAACAAGTCACATAGTCTGGCAACAATCTCAACTCTAATAAATCGAACTTTGCATATTTAAAATCAATTATGGAAACTTGCAAAGTCTTGACTTTGTTAAGCTAGACTTGCGTTTTATAGCTCCTTGTATAAAAGATTAGCAAAATTGAATCTATTTATGTTAAGGAGAAAAGCTAAGATATAAAACCGGTCGGGTCAAAATTTACTTTTGTTCTCACCAACGGAAAGCCTACATTCGTGTCAAAACACTTATTATTTTTTTATCCAACTAACTATTTATATTTTTCAACATTTTTCTACATATAATTTTATTATTATTATTATTATTATTATTATTATTATTATTATTATTATTATTATTATTATTATTATTATTTTAGATATGACCAATAAACTAGATATTAAGACTTAAAAATTTAAAATTTTGGCTAAAACGGGGTTGCGAGGGACATAGCAAGGCACAGGTAAGATTACATTTTGATAGAAATCCCCCCCCCCCACACTTAGAATGGAACATTAGCCTCAATGTTCAAAAATGTCTGGTTTTACCCCTACACTTAGGAATGAAAAAGGCAAATGCAAAAAATTCCAAGTGTGAAAAGGGAAACAAATATATATATATATATATAAGATCAGGATTGAGGATTCCAAAATAAGCAAAAGATCGAAGACCGGGAGATTGGAGGATTGAAAACAAGCACGGGTCGTCATGATCTTAAGGAATCCTACAAAAACGAAACCACATACCATAGAAAGAAACTCGCCCCCACACTTGGGCTATAAAATATCACACTCACTTATTAATCAAGAAAATAGAAAGAAGAAAAGACACGGGTTGCCTCCCGAGAAGCGCTTGTTTTTTTGCGAGTCTCTAGCTTGACTCTCCCCGAATTCCTTTGTCCTTGGGGCAGAAAAAAATGGAAAAATCACCATCGGATTTTCATATGCCACCGGCTTAAGAGAAGAAAAATAAAAAGTGGAAATGCCGGGGTCAAAAATAGTATCCTCACTCCCGGAAGAGAGAAGAAAAGGAGAATCCACCGGATAAGTGAATATGGAAAGAAAAGTATAGGATAATGAGTTCGGGAATCCATATAAGGGTTGGGAATGGCTCCGTGGGTAAACACATTAGGCACATGAACACGAGGTTCTCCCAAAATATCTTCCATAACAACGCTAGTTACCCAATACCCTGGTCGGGTCAATCTCAAAATGAAACGAATCTACTCGGGAAGAGAGTATTAGGCTTGCGTAGTGGAACTGCAACTACTTCGTCTCTTCCATATGATCGCTAAAAAAAAAAAACAGGGGGGGGGGGGGAAAACTCGAATTCGGGGTAAAGATATCCGAATAAGAGAGAGAGTACGACTTCTCAAAGAAATGAGTTACTATCGGGGTTAGGAAATGGAGACGGAGACTTGAGCACAATTAGGAGTGGAGTTATCATTCTAAAGATTCGATTTAGCATAAGTCGATGATGTCCTTAATTTCTCTCGAGAATAACGTCTTGGGATTTGAAGAATTAGGTTCTAAGTCAATATCGTCATTCTACTTGATTCAACATCATGCACTCCTCTAAGACTAACGATATTCAAATAGGGAATGGTGATGCTTCTCAACGTACTTCGATTTTCCTCAAAATCATCATCTCACTTGAAAGTTATCATCGTTGGAATTGACGACAATATCAGAGTGATCTTTGAAAGCTTTAAGAGGGGTAGGGTTATCACAAAGAGGCACATCACACACACCGTCGGAAATACCCTCGGACTCACTTGGGATTGGGAAAACTCCTCAACACTAGACTTTATTACTTCGTCCGATTCCGTTGCCGGAATAGTGTCAAGATGCTCATCCTCTATTATGAGAGAGTCAACGGGCTCCTCGGTTAGTAAAACGGGTGTGACTGCAATGGTATTGTCCTCGTCATCATCGTAGCAAATGGGAATCTTCCAATATCGATCTTTAGCTGCTTGCTCTTCCGCAATTCGCTTTTCTTCTTTCTTCTTTTGCATAATTTGAACCTGCCATCATCAAATATGGATTGTATTTGCTCCATAAACTTATTTTGAGAATGAGGAAGTCTTTTTTGAGCATTGAAGAAAGATGCGAAGATGATTGACGGATATCTGCAGGGTTGAAATTGGTCAAAACCAAAGAATTAGGATCATAGCAGAATTTGTGCTTATGATAATAGTCTTCATTCATTGTGACATTGGTAGTTTAATGAGGTCCCCGCATTTTTCACAACAAGGATATTGTTGTTTCGAACTTTTGAAGTTTTGTGGAGGGTGGTTTGCAAAACTTGGGGAATCATTAGAAGAGTACGGAGTTGAAAAATTGATTGGTGTTCCATTTCCAACAGTACAATAAAAACAAACTCCATCATATTCATTACAGCCACATTGTTGGCATGTACCAAAAAGACATTGTTGTTGCAAATTTTGTAGGATCTCATTAAGGTTTTGATTGTAGCATGGTTCCAGATTAGAGATAATCAGAATTTATCATGGACAATTGTAACCATAATGAGCACCTTTCCCACAAGACTTACAAGTTCATCGTTGACAAAAGATATCGTCTAACGAATCACCACACTCGTAACAACAATTGTGGTCAATATGTGGAGGACTTTGCGAGGAATTTTTACTGGGGTCTTGATTGAAGACGAATGGCTCTTGAGGTACACTAACAACGTTAGTGTCATCATTGGATGACTCGGAAGTGTATAGAATTTTGTTTTTATCATGAATTATAAACTAACCTTCATTCAAACACTTTCGCACAAAAGTACAAGGTCGGCAATATAGACCATCAACCGGGTCTCCACAAGTTGCACAATTCTGAGGGGGTCGTTCACGAATGATCTTGTCTATGAGACCCCCTCTAGAACAACAATAGTCTGTAGTGTACAAAGCTCCACAAGACGAGCATTCTTTAATCGTGTAAAGGGGATTTAAACGATAGTCGAATGACGCCATAAGAATTAAACAATTTAGAGGGATAAGAAGAAGAATTAAATTAGAGGGTATAGAAGAATATTTTTGAAATTTTTTTATAAAGATAATATTAATAAAAATAAAAAATATATTTGGTATTTTTAATATTTATAAAAGAAAAGGAAAAATAAGAAGAAAAATATTTTTAGATTTTTATATTTTTTTATAAGAACGAAAATAAACTTTCCGAAGAAAGGATCTTCAAGGCTCGAACACGAACAATTCCGTAAAAATTGCTACACCTCTCCCGGGCAACGGCGCCATTTTGATGTTAGTCGTTATTACACGCATCAAGTAATAAACTCTCAAATATATAATATATATATATTTATAAAATACATATATAATACGCAAGCTAAGTATCATACAAATTATTCTTAGGAAAGAATAAAAAGTAATCAACACGGGTATCGTTTTCCTCGGTGAGAGGTGAATGGAAATCTACGTTCAAGTTGTAAATCGAGCTTGATTGTCATACAAGTTTTTTTTGGTTTTTAAACTATTTTTATACTAAAAATTAAACTAATATTAATTCTAAGATTTAAAACTACAAGATTATACTAAAATTGATCTAAAGAATAATGACAAATATGCTTTAAAAGATATAAATGATAATATGCTCTGCTAAGTGATGTGTAAGTTTATTAAGTGTGATTTATGTTTAATAAAAACTTTATTCTTCTTAGAAAGATAATTATCTCACAATGTTGGTTATTTTTAACAAAAATCTCCAAAAAGATGTTAATTACTCGATGTATAGTTTGACAATTTCTCCGGTTTGCTACTTTGAAACATTCAAACTATAATCTAATAAATCGAAATATTAGTTATTAATTAAACCCTTTTTCATATCCAAACTTATTTACCAATTCACTATATCACTCAACAAGCACTAATAAAACTACTCGCTACTCATAATGATAAAATAAGAAAGCAAAACATTTTATACTAAAGCTATACTAATTAATTGAAAAATGATAGAAATGGAACCAAATTGAAGACCCACAATTAAACGATTACCACCTGATTTATTTAGCTAAAGAAAATAATCAAATTTGGTCTAGCTAAATAAACCCTTAAGCTCCGCGCTCGTGTGTGTCGGTTAAAAAATCACAAAATAACACAACAAATTGTTAATCAATAAACAATTTATATCACTAAAAGGCCCAACTTATTTAAACCAAATGCAAGCCAAAGGTTAATCAGACGAAGTCCAAATCAAAACATAGTTATTTTCAAATAAGACCTAACGACTTAAAATAAGGCCCAATCGAAAATTCAACTAATCTAATCACAGCCCAACAAATCAAACGTAGACCAAATTAATAGTTCAATCCCAAACGAAATTTACACAAACCAAACGCAGGCATATGAACCAGCTTTAAGCTAACTTTTTGAAAAACAAAATTGTATTAAGTTATAGCAAGCAAATCTGGATAAAAAAAAATAACGACTATGCTTTTTTTTTTAATCTTAATATAGCTGAACACACAAAATATTATTTCCAATCTCTAATAAGCATTTTTTTAAAAACTTTAAAAATCGAGATTTAAACCTTAAGCTTTCTAAAATAACGAGCAAAAAAAAATAAACAACTATCATAAACATAACGAAATAAGATCTTCTTATAACCGAGTAAACATTAGGACAAGTTTAAAATACATACCATGCTAATAAGCTAAAGGAAAATAAGCTAAAATCGAGATTCACAATTAAGATAACTAAGACAGCCTAAACGCAAACAAATTAAGCATTCAACTAATCGAATAAGCAAACTAGTTCATTAATAAGGACTTTGATTAAGCTATAAACACATAAACGATTCAATCACCCACTCGAATAAGCAAATAAGCTCACAAAATATCAATCTAGCAAAATAAGCTCTATCTAGACCAGATAAGCTATTTAGAAACTAATCTAATCAGAAAAGATGAACTTCTATTAAGACTAAAACTTAATAAGCACAATAATAAGCTAAACTCGAGCATATTCTAGCTTATTATTTCATAAAATTTAAAAAAAACTTTTAAAAATGAATCGAATGAGCCATGAGAGCTTTTAGGAGTCATTTTCTAAGCTTTTAAAAGCTTTTGATAATAATAAGCTGAGAAAATAAACACGAAAAATCAGCTTATAGCATAAGCTAACACGAGAACAAAATTTAACGAACAAATAAGCAAGTCTAAATTAAACCAAAATATTCAATAATCATCAAACCATTTTTATTACATCATATCAATAAACTTGCGAAATAAGCTGAGTACAATAAGCAAAAAACCTGAAATAAGCTAATACAAAACTTTTATAAGCTAAAAGCTAAAAACTAAACTAAGAAAAATAAAGGCCTAGCTGTGTAAAAAGTGAGGGGTGCGTGTGATTATATAGGGTGAGAGAGGGGGAAGTTGTGTAAATTGGTCCCAATGATTAAGTAATAATTCCTCCAATCATAAGCTTCTAATAACATCACACGGATCGATATGTGGAAAGAGCCAAGGGATGAATTTCATGTATCATTTTGGACTACGTACCTCGTACGCATTGAATTCAAGTCGTCAGATTAGTTTTCTCATTTATGCAACACTACAATTTGAGTTGAGATTTATAAACTCTTTATCCCTGCCACGTGTTAACTTTTCATTCGTCCCCCTTTTTTTTAGTGCGTTGTCATGTGCGGCTTTTGGAATTAATTTACCCGCACGTGATTTGCTTCCACTCAAAATTCATTTCATATGCAAACTCATTTTGGGCCAACAGTTATGAAAATGGGCCGTTTGTGAATTGAGCCTTTGTTGGGTAACAAATATATGGACTGGCCCAGCCTATATAATTGGGTTACAGGCTGGCCTAATAAGATTCGAGGGCACCGTTGTTTGACTCGTCTTTCGCGCTATTTCCACTGGGTATGCTCGGGGACTTTTCACGGAACTTGATCTTGGCTATGAGTCAATCATTAAACTTGACCAA
This sequence comes from Tanacetum coccineum, assembly GCA_026074375.1. Lineage (NCBI taxonomy): Eukaryota > Viridiplantae > Streptophyta > Magnoliopsida > Asterales > Asteraceae > Tanacetum > Tanacetum coccineum. Next base: position 10,723 of record BQNB010085946.1, on the reverse strand, counting down.
TTGAACCCGATATTCCCGTTTTTTGCACCGTTTTTTTCCCCATTTTTTCTTTTTTACCTACAAAGAACATAAAAATAACAAACAAACATATTTACAATATAATAAAGCATATTTTAGTATTTTTAGTCCGTTTAATAGTATTTTACGGGGTATAAAAGATGCGTGTTTTAGCAAATACCAGCACTCTAATGACAAATAGAAGGTGGTTGAAGCTTCGTCAGAGTTTTTAGAATCTGCTTTAAGATAGGGAATAACTCAAACCACAACTAAACAACACAAATAATACTTAATACGCAATGTTGTTTTGTTGGTTGTTTATGTATGTATTTGGTTTAGAGGGGAAGCTTGATTCAGAAACGTTTGCCAAAAAGGAGTCTATATGATGAATGCTTTTCAAGACATGGCTGCATGGATTGGGGGAAGTTAATCAAAATCATCATTCTACATATGGTTCTAGAACAGTAAAGACAATGAAGATCCAAGCTGGAGTACCAAGTTTTTAGACTTGAGACTCAGAGAACATCTTCATGCTTTGGAATGCTTTGGCAAAACAAACAATCCCCCATAACAAAAAATTAAGAAAGACAATAATGATATTATTGTGTTATATTTGTCCTTGATAGGATCATTTAAATTAATCAGTATGTCCACATTTTGGGCACGGGAATTTTGTTAGCCTGAAAATATGTGATTATACGGAATTACATTAGTTTACTTAAGGCGTGACACGTAGGGACTAATAATGACAAGTTAGGATAGTATCGTGTCACTTAGCCTATATATGCCCCTCCTATACTTCCATAGGAGTATGAGGATAATCATTTGTATCTCATAAGTGTGTGTGTTTCCTTTTCTCTCCTATACAGCGGACATCCGAGACTTAATTGACTTTGGTGTTACAGTTTCAAATTAATTATGTACTTCGGATATTTGGGTTTTCTACATCATGACTTCTTAATGCGGCTTGCAAGAAATCTTTGAATCTACTCAAGAAAGGATTGCTGGTTCGGGGGGATGCTAAGACAACTTCCAAATAGAGATTATCGAGACGGACTACAGATTGCTGACATGGACAGAATGACTTTGTCATTTTTGGTTTGGACATTTTCAGGTCCTGTCTCATACATAATCTTGTGTATATATAAATGTGTGGTGTAGACTTAAATATAGGCATATATAGTGTCTGAGTATGAATTTTCAAGAATTTCTTAGCAAATTCAAAAAATTTCAAATTAACTTACTTAAACACCATATAATTCCCTCATAAATTGAAGGGGAGCATTAAAATGTTCCTAACAGGGCTTATAATATATAATCTGAATATTTTTCTCCCCAAATAATTTTTATATATTTGAATAAATTGATATCCAAAATATCAAGAGATTTAACATTTTTGATAAAGAGAGAAAATGTGATTAAAATGTATAACTTGTAAAAGGTGATCTTAATGACTCTAGTGCAGCTTCCTCGTATGTGCTAAACATTTTCTAATATCGATGCATATATGTAGGGGGGGGGGGCAATTTTTAAAGTAAAACCATCGAGGTACCAAATATTTTGATTTATATCACAATGTACCTCGATCAATATTTTCAAATGATTTTTAGGTTGTGAACAATACCAAAAGACTGACCATGTATTTAATTACTTGAAGTTATAAGGTGGTTAAGATTAGGTATTCGTTCCCACGATATAGCCAGAACCGGAGGGATCTACCCAAGGACATTCCATTAGTTAGAATAGAAGTCCTTAGGTATGATAACAAAGGAGAAAAAGTGAGAAAAAGGGAATAGTGCCAACTGAGATGGAGCTAGTACTGGAACAAACCCAACAAGGTATTAGTCATGAAGTCTCGGTAAGCACTGAAGGGGTTAAAGAATGAAAAAGAATTGTAAGGATAAAGGGTGAAAAGAAAGAATCCCTCCATACACTTATGCATAAACCGGGTCAATACATAAATTGTCGGAAACACTAAGCTGTTATCTAGTATTGAAGACAATCATCATGGACCCAGTGATGCAATACACAACCCTCCCTAGCCACTCAAGGTCGGAAAGACTCTTGTTTCAAAACTCATAGAGATTACACACATTTCTATCGACTTTCTCACTCCGAGTTAGTTGGTATTGAAAAGGTGGCAATCAGATCTAGCCTTCGATCACTAAAATCAAATATATACTATCGAGTCTAGAGCCAATAAAGAGATCATCTATAAATCTCTCTCGGACACTTATCCATTTAAAACAGGTTTCTCACACACTGTGAAAACTAGTAATATCTTAAGAGTCCTATGCATTATCCTTGTGATTTTGCCAGCACATCAGAGTGAGACTTATGTAATCACAATGACGATGGAAATCCTTCCAGAACCAACATCAAACAAGCTCTGCGGTAGGTGACTTGTGAGATCCTATATGAATCAAACTTGTGACACTGGATATCGATTCGATCCAGACTATGAATTGACAGTTGATGAATAATGAAATGCTAAAACTCTCGATGTGTCACAAAACCACTTTAGCAAGTGACACGTCAATTGATTTTAAAATTAATTTTTATTTAATCGGTGAGACAGTAACTCACTAGTTCACTCTTATTGTGTTGTCTACTTTGATACACTCCGGTAACGAGAACAAGCTGAGTACGATGATGATGTATTGTAGTTAGGTGTGTGATTTGGTGATTCAAGTTTTAAATTTATATTTTGCCGAATAAACCAAAAAACAACAACTCTAACAGGAAGTGTACCCGGTCAAGATGTAGCTTCGTTGGTAAGTAGGGTGTCAATCATAGAGAGCAAGGTTAAATCTTTTCAGTTTATTAATATCTTGGTTATCTAATCTAAGTTAATTCTAATCTATGTCAAATCTATGCTAAACCTATGTTAGTCCTAGATCTAATGGGTAAAAAGGGTTTTCAGCCTGAGAGACTGGCACGGGTTTGGATGGTGACTAAAATCAATTCAAGGCACTTTAACCCACGAAAGCACATTAATAAAAGATAAAAGAGCGGTTGAGCCAAATATAAGGGAACTGTACTAAACATTATTAATCCGATTAGAATGTTGGTTTGTTTATTTAGTGCAATGATTTCTTATCTCGAGGTGGCATATCATTCTTAGACTTAGGCATTACTTCTTCCTAAGATCCAGACACATTAATTATGTCACAATTAAAGCATCCGCATAAAGCATCCTTATTTGCTGATTATAATCTATCTTAGGGATTAAAGCAATGGTGATCTTGTTAAACCCTAGCTCATAGAGACTTTACCCACTTACTGCTTAATGGCTCTTTATACACTAGTAGTCCACTTGTCCAACTATCCTATGGAATCAGAACGTTATTTGTTAAATTATCTAGGTTCACCTTCTAGTCAACACGTTCAATAAACCAAAGGCAATATCTAATTAACTAGTTAAACCTGAAGCGTATCCTAGACACAAACTTAGAAGGACAATATTTGTGATCCTATGGTTCTAGATGTATAAATTACTATATGGAGAGCTATCCCAGACTCTAAATTTACTTGGTCCGTATCACTAGATCCAGTTGAATGATAGGTCGCATACAAAAGCACGTAAACAAGTATAAATTGATAAACATAAACAAGCATTCAACGATAAATCAAGAAATCAAGATAAACAATACCAAACATTCGGATCTTCATAATAATGGCTAATACCTGAAGGTAGTGAACCTCAAACGTTCATAATAATACAATAGTAATATTTAGTACAGTAAACTAACCGAGTTAACGAATGATACCAAAAACTTAACGATAACTAAAGTATATGGAATTACACGTGTCTCCTATAGAATGGATAGCGTTGCACAACCTCTTATGCTCTTCTTCTCCTCTGAAAACCGACTTTTATAGTTTAGGTATCGAAGTTAATTAAGCCCGAAGCGTATCCTAGACACAGACTTAGAAGGATAATATTTGTGATCTTATGATTCTAGATGTCAAATTACTATTTGGAGGAAGCTATCCCAGACTCTAGATGTACTTGGTCTGTACGACTAGATCCCGTTGAATGTTAGGTGGGGGGGGGGGGGGGGGGAGGGGGGGGGGGGGGTCGCATACAAAAAGCACATAAACATGTATAAATTGATAAACATAAACAAGCATTCACGATAAACTCAAGAAATCGCGAGATAACAAACCAAACATTCAGATCTTCATAATAATGGCTAATACTGAGTTAATGAATGATACCAAAAACTAAACGATTACTAAAGTATATGGAATTACACATGTCTCCTATAGAATGGATAGCGTTGCACAACCTATTCTGCTCTTCTTCTCCTCTGAAAACCGACTTTTATGGTTTAGGTATCGAGAATATGATTTTATACACTTAAAACTCGTTTTTTAGTTTTGTATTTATACTGTCTGGATTCGGTCTCAATATGGCATATCCAGTGAGTTAGATATGGCGTATCGAGGGTTTCTTAGAGTAGGGACCACGCTTGATATCTTCTAGAATATTCACATACTATATCTACAATACGGCATATTGGTCATTTCTGGATACGACGTATTGATCTTGTTTCCTTCGTGGTCTTGGGTGAGTGCAGGCACGTATACGCCGTATCTTCTTGATGGATATGGCGTATTGGTAGTCAGAATCATAAATCTTCAAAATATATTCGTTTAAGCTATAGAATGCGTGCCTTTTATTAACTTTCACCAAGTACTCCTTAATTACTGCAATTCTCAAATATAAACTACTAAGTAACAATTCTTTGCAATAATTATACAATATGGTTTAATTAAATGGGATAACTGATGCTATAAAATGTACGTTATTTGATGTCATCAGATGAATCTAATACTTATGTGTTAGAAAGATTCAATACCGCAAGCTGGAAATCCTGTCAAGGAGATTCTTCTTAAATTGAATCTACCTGATCACAGGTCGATCCTCACGGATTCTAAGGTTAATCCAACCACACGGGCAAATGACAAAGCCATATTCTTCCCCCAACTTTATTGCTAACTGTTTTATTGTAGATATATATAAATATGGACGTGGAGGTACCCGGTTCCAGCAGACTCAAAGATTCATAGCCACATGCTAATACTCGAATGACAAATGTAAAGAGATCATGAAAGCTCAAGTACATATTTCAAGACTTTCGCTACTCTGATACCGTACGTCTTTTTTGAAGTGCCGAAGTATTAAAGTCAAAGAATTTCAAAGAAGTTTCTGTCACTCTGATACCGAATGTCTTTCTCGAAGTGATGAAGTGTTATAGTTAAAGAATTTCAAGAAAGATGTCTTATTTAAGCTTTCAAGGCAAATAAACAACAAAAGTATGAGCATGTCTGTCCGAAGGTCACAAGCATACAAGGTGGACTAGAATAGACATGCATGTTCGTATGACTCTTCATTCGCGTAAAACCAGATGCTAATCATTAGGTGAGACGGAAGTAAATTGTTGTTAAATAAAAATCAAGAAACAAATAGATTAAGGCTTAAGATACGAGTTGTCAGACACTTATTTCTTGACTGTTACCATGATAACGACACAACTATTTACAACGTCTTGATCATTGATCATGAACAACAACCTAAGTTGACGTTCCCGTAACGATCAACTTCCCAATCATCCCATAACTTTACATACTTTACAAGGTAAGTGGCGATATCTACCACTTTGTACATTACTTTACATCGTCAATTTTTTAGACGTATCGACGAATAATCGATCCTTCATGTGATTCCTTTGGTAATTGTGAAACTTCAAATCTCGACGAATAATCGATTTTTTAGACGTATCTACCACTTTGTACAATTCCTTTTGCATTTTTCTTATTTTTTCGATTTTTTAATACCTAAACTTCAAATCTCGGTGTAGTTTCACCATCTTCATGATCATAATAATTATGGATAATTCCTTCGGTAGTTCTTCGTCCTTCGGTTTCATCAATAATTGTGACGGTAGTAAAATCACATGAGTTTTGACTACTAATATACATTCCCATTTGCATTGTTCAAATTTCCAACCGCACTAAAGATAGAAAATAACACAAGACCTGGAAATATAAACTTTACACCTTTAAGTCAACTAGCAACTGGTAAATTAAAACTTAAATCAACAGGGTAGGTTAAGGTTAAGGGTGTGTAACTAAACAAATAATTGGTGTAATTCCTAAAGGATTGGCTCTACGGGTTGTTCTAGTGGATCATCACTCTAAAAATGAGAGTGGAAAAGAGTTTAAAAAGGAGGTTAACTAACCGGTGTAGTTAGTTAATAAGCAACATGTAAAGGCGATTTGGGTGTAATCCTAAAATTTACCAATTTAAACAAGTTACTCCATCTAAATCCATAGTACTTATCATTGCGGTCTCGAGTGATATACCAAGCCAAGTTCTAAAGTCCTACTACATCCACCGACACATTATATTTTTTGTGAATTTTGGGTAAACATTTGGAACAGGGAGGGAGGAAAAGTTAAATTTCAACTACAATATCTAACAAGGGTTATTGTGTGTGGGTTATGTAACATGTAATTTCACAAAAGTATGCTTGAAATTTTTTTAAATTTGAGTATAAATTAAGCATTTTATTGTGAAAAATTAGGACAAGTAAACATTCTAATTCCATCCCCCCCACTTGAATTATACAACGTTCTTGTTGTATATATAAAACATTAAATACGGGAATTTTAAAAAGAATTTAGAATAGAAACTCCCTGAGTATATGGTCCGGATAGATTCTCCAAGTTGCGTTTATGAGCAATAATTCGTGTTGAACAGCCGTCTTGAGGTTTCAAGACTCCAACACTTCAAGATCTTCCAGATTTGAAAATTCTCCACCAATATTCGTCGATATTTCTTTCACGAGGTCCTGTGTAAAATATAGGAAAAACAGGTGCATTCCTATCTTGGTACCTACGGTTAATTTAAACTAAACTAAACAAACTAAATACGAGTCAGACTGTGGATACGGCGTATCAAGTTAATGAATACGGCGTATTCGCAGAACTGACAATAATGTTTTTAAAGTGCATCAAAAATAAAGACTGATAACGTCCAGACAATCAATACGCCGTATGGTATGGAGCGGATACGCCGTATTGATGTCTGGGAAGACAGACTCGATAACAAAATTAAATAACAATCCGGGTTGTCTCCCGGGAAGCACTTTTGTTTACAGCGAAGTCTTTAAGTTAGACTTTTCTTCAGCTTCTTTTCACGATCTGGTGCGCGTCACCTTCCATCCTTCGTCCTTTTTCTGAAAAATATCTTGATAGATTTTGGACATATTATCTTCGTTTCTTTCCCAAATATCATATCTGTAACTTCTTATAGCAATATACTCTTCATTGGGTCCAAGTGAGTATTGAATGGCTTCAAACTTTTCTGCTTTACACCTTCTTTTGTTAGGTTGCTCATTAATAGAATTGTATGTATTGTTATATTTGCGCTTTGTCTGACTTTGTTTTTCAATATCACGTACTTCATAGGCTTTGAAGAACGAATCAGTAGCAATGTTGGACGGGTTCTCATATTTAGATTCCTTCAATTCATTATTGCTCAAAATACTATTATCCACATATCTCTTATTCCAATTTCCATTCATCCAAGCGTGAAATATTACCTTTTGAGTCCTTCCATCCACTTTCTTATGGTATTTGAATGATGTGTTCATGTTTGATAGGAATTCAAGTGGATCAATCCCCCAGTTCTCTCCTTCGTCCAACATTTCATCTTCTCCATCGTATGATTCAAGATAAAATATACAAAAGAATTTCTCAACAAGTTCCTTTCAAGTGGTATTTTTTCATTTCCATCACTAATCCACCATTCTTTAGCATCATCGGCTAACGAGAGAGGAAAGACTTTCATTCGTAGTTGATGGGAATCTACTCCAGGAACGTAGATTGAATCAACCATTTTAAGTACCTTAGCAATATGATCCACTAGGTCTTCATAGTGAGTTCCGTGATACATGTTCTTTCGTAATTCTACCAGAAATTCTTTGCTAAGATCAATTTTATGTCATTACTGGTGATAGAAAGATTTGATTCAGATTGAGCTTTTTTCGTGTTTTCATTTAGAATTGGTTTAGCCATGATTTTTTTTGTAATTCCTTCTTCAATCAACTAGCTCTGATAAGTACTTCATGTAACACAGGTAACATTATCAGCAGGATTTGCTCTGAAGAAAGATAGAAAAAATTTAGCACAAAAAATCAAATATTACAGCTTCTGTTCCAGATGACCGATACGCCGTATCCAATGGAAGTGGATACGCCGTATTAATTTGATGGGATAAATACGCTGTATTGGACAGAAAACTAGATACGCCATATCCGATGAAAGTAGATACGCCGTATTCAACTATCGACCAGAATAGTGTATTTAAGAAAAATAATTAAATGCGCAAACAATTAAACAAACAAATATATACAAGCAAACAATTAAATACAAATATACAAATATTACAGAATATACAAGAATATACACTAATCTAAATTACACACTAATCCTAAGGGTTAGATCTAATCTAATGTTAAAAACCAAAATATCAAAATAAAAATCAAGATTAATTTTCACTCCCCGGCAGCGGCGCCAAAAACTTGATGTGCTGTCGTTGTATGGTATATTTTACTGATTCAAGTTTTAAATTTATATTTTGCCGACTCAACCAAAAACAACACTTTAACGGGCAGTGTACCCGATCGGTAGTAGTTTCATGGTAAGTAGGGTGTCGAACACTTGAAGCGAGGTTAAATCTATCAATTTAATTAATATCTTGGTTATCTAATCTATGTTAATTCTATTCTATTCTAAACGCATGTTAAAGTAGAGGGGGTTAGGGGGAGTGGGGTGACGCGGGGGGGCCTATGTCAGTCTAAATCCTATTATAAATGGGAAAAAGGGGGTTTTCAAAGCTGGATACTGGCAACGGTTTGTTGGAGTAACTACAATCAATTTACGACACGTTACCCACACAAGCAATTAGACAAAAGATAAAAGAAGTAGTCGAACCAATATATAATAAAATTATTAAACCAATTTTAAATCCGATTAGAACGATGGTTTTTTAATTTTAGTGCAATGATTTCTTCTCTTCGAGTTGTGCATAATCATATCATGAAACTTAGGCGTTACATCAACACTAAAACTAGACAACTATTAATTCTGTCCACCAATAAAGCATCCGCATAAAGCATCCTAATTTGCTGATAATAATCTATCTTAGGAGATTAAAAGCATGGTGGATCAGTTGTTAAACCCTAGCTTCATAGAGACTCTTACCCTCTTAATCGCTTAATGGCAAATTATACACTAGTAGTCCACTTGTCCAACTATCCAATAGAATCAGAACGTTATTTGTTGAATTATCTAGGTCACCTGCTAGTCAACACGATCAATAAACCATTGGCAATATCCAATTAACTAGTTAAGCCCGAAGCGTATCCTATACACAGACTTAGAAGGACAATACTTGTGTAACTATTATTCTAGATGTATAAATTACTATATGGAGAGCTATCCTAGACTCTAGATCCGCTTGGTCCACTTTGCTAAATCCAGTTGAATGATAGGTCGCATACAAAAGAGCGTAAACAAGTATAAATTGATAAACATAAACAAGCACTCAACGATAAATCAAGAAATTGATATAAACAAATACCAAACATTCAAATCTTCATTATAATGGCTAATACCCGAACGTATTAGCCATCAAACGTCATAATAAATACAAGAGTAATAATTTAGCCAAGGTAAACTAACCGAGTTAACGAATGATACCAAAAACTGAACGATTACTAAAGTATATGGAATTACACGATGTCTCCTATGGAATTGAATACGTTGCTCGACCTCTTCTTCTCTTTTTATCTTTTAAAAATCAACTTTTGTGGTTTAGGTATCGAGAATATGATTTAGCACACTTAAAACTCATTTTTGAGTTTTCTATTTATAAGGTCTGGAAGTTGGTTGGATACGGCGTATCCATGTATTGGATACGGCGTATTGGGGATTTCTTGGAGTAGGGACCACGATTGATATCTTCCAGAATATTATATTGATTCCATATCTTGAATATGGTGTATTGAGTCCTCTAGATACGACGTATTGATCTTCATTCCTTTTGTGGTCTTTGGTGAGTGCAGGCACGGATACGCCGTATCTTCCTTGATGGATACGGCGTATTGGTCTTCAGAATAGTAATCTTCAAAATATCTTCATTTAAGCTCCAGAATGCGCGCCTTTTGCTAACTTTCACCAATTACTCCATAATTACTGCAATTCTCAAATATAAACGATTAAGTAACAATTCGTGTCAGTTTCGAGTCTTAAGATTGAATTGTTAATTCTCAGGTTATTATGAATCATTTTATACATCAAAATAACTTATAAGAATGAGTGCAGGAAATTTTTCATCAAAAACGAAAAATGAGTTTTCACAGAGTGTGAAGACGGCATTACGAGTTACACGCGACGCCGTCACCACGACACTTGTGACGGGGTTAGGATATTCCTGACGGCGTCAATCGCCCAGTTACAAGAAAACTCAAAATTTTTAAGTATTTTTGAAAATAAAACTTGTACAACACTTAAGAAAGTTGTAATTCTTTTACAAACCTGCAAAACCATGAGTTTAACAATTCTCTCATCCTATCTTTACTGCTTTATAGAGTCAACCCTAATTTCACACTATATATTATTTTATCACACATTTTATGCTTGGTGTTGTTGT
>BQNB010085945.1:0-2500 GCA_026074375.1 Tanacetum coccineum | reverse complement strand
CTTATTAACAAACTCATCTAAACCAGTAAAAGACAAGTCAGGTGTTGGAGGCATGAAGTTTCCTGTGTAGGGAGGTGGAACTGCATTATATTTTTCATAGCCTAAACCTTTCTTGCAATTATCAACAATCTGACACTCTATGAGCTTGTTTAAACTTTCAGATGCATTTTTAAATTTATCTACATTAAATTGAATGCTATCTATTTCTTTTTAAAGTTTTTCAAGCTTTTTCCTAAGCTTACTAATAGTTATTTCTCCTACTTGAATATCCTATTTTAAGTCATTAATGTTTTCTACATAAACAGACTCATTCTTTTTATAAAATTCAAGTTTTCTTCCACTGATTCTAAACCTGTTTTATAACCTAAAACCATTAAACTAGATTTCTCTAAATCTCTTAATAGTTGATCATTTTGAGATTTAAGTAATTTAACAGTCTTCATACAAGATTTTAAACAATTTGAATCATTGGATACCTCTGAGTCAAAACTTAAAGATGAGTAAGCCATGAGTGCATAATTAGGCCCTTCCTCTACCTGATCACTCCAGTTATATCCACCAAGACCATCACATGACACAAAAGCTGTAGAAGTAGATGTTTCCACAGGAACACTCCTTCTTAAGCTTTCCTTCTTGTTGTCTTGATTTCTTGGAGCTCTGCACTCCCTAGTAAAATGTCCCCTCTTATGGCAGTTGTAACACTCCACTTTTGACTTATCAAAACCAGTAGTCTCATTGCCATTAACAGTGAGCTTCCTTCCTGTGTTCTTCAAATACCTTCTAGCCCTCATGGTCAACATGGCCATTTGCCATCTCAAATCCATCTCTTCTATGTCATTAGGATGGATTTGTTGCAAGTCCTCATGTGCAAGTTGAGGACTATTTGGTTGACTAGCAAAGAATGAACAAATAACAGCATCACTCAAGTTATCAATATTTGGAGAGTAAGCAGTATTAACTTGAGTGCTAGAAGTAATAACACCATGTGTATCATTAACTGCTTCATTAGAACTACTAGTGTTGTTATTAGAAGAGGACACAAAAGCCATGTTCTGTGTGCTTGACCTAGAGCTAGAGATCCCTTTAACTTCTGGTTCATACACCTTGAGGTTGTTGTAGAGATCATTCATGCTCATTGTATCTAATTCAGCTTTATTCCTCCACACAACAGCATGTGTGTTCCATTCAGGTGACAAGCTTCTTAATAATTTTTAATTAACATCTTTTGTGAAAGCTTTTCACCCAAAAGCTGCAACTGGCTCACAAGTTTTTGAAGCCTATCAAAAGTTTGATCAAGCATCTCTGAGCTTGGAGCAGTGAAGTTTTCATATTGCTGCTTTAAGAGATTCCTTTGAGTCTTTTTAGTAGCTTCATTCCCACCAAATCTCTTTTCAATAGCTTCCAGTAACAGCTTAGCATCCTTTATAGAGTTATACTTTAACTGATGTTCATTGGAAAGCCCATCATTAAAGTACTTCTAGCCTTCACTTCTAATCTTCTCTAAGCCTTATCTTTAGCAGATGTAATAGGCATCGCTGTCATGACACCTTCTACCAATTGTGTTTTTGGCAAGGTTGCACCATTCTCTATGACTTCCCACCGTGAATAGTCTATCATCTGGATGTATTGTTCAATCCTCATCCTCCAGATCTCATACTCACCAGGTTTGAGCATGGGAACTTTGGATGCAGCCATCATGTGTGCAGAATCTTGATCCATATCTTTTAGAAAAAATAGGTTCTGCTTATTCACAGCTTCTCAACAAGCTATGATACCACTTGTTGATCCCACTTCAATAGATCGAATTCCTTAAGCTTGTTTAAGTTTTAGGTATATTAGATAAATCTAACACAACTATAGTAGAAACTGTGTTTGAATGTATTAAAGATTATGCGGAATCTAATCTTTAATATTAAGAAGAATTATCAATGAAACAGCAATCAATGAACATACAATTCAACAAATAAGCTCCAATATTATTAATGATAATAATATGAATACTCTCAAACTATTAGGGTTACAAAGACCTTGAAGCTAAGAATTATACGACTAAGATTAATTTTTGATTTTGGTTCTGGTACATCAAAATTTATGCCCTAGGACCTCTTTTTATACACTAAGGAGTCCTAGTCGGCTTACAATACTTCCCTAAGCAGTATTAACTAGCAGCATTAACTTGATATTCACTAGTAGTAGTAACTTCAAGCATATTTTCACTAGCAGCATTAACTTCAGTTGAGCAGTCTTAACTTTGTACTAGCAGTAGTAAACACTTAACATACTTTCTTTGAAGTCTCTAAGCAGCACTAATATTCACTAGCAGTACTAACTGTGTACTAGCAGTAGTAAACACTTAGCATATTTTCTTTGAAGTCTCTAAGCAGCACTAATATTCACTAGCAGTACTAACTGTGTACTAGCAGTAGTAAACACTTAGCATATTTTCTTTGAAGTCTCTGAGCAATACTAATTTATTAACCTCAGCAGCATTAATCTGAGA
>BQNB010085944.1:0-28326 GCA_026074375.1 Tanacetum coccineum | reverse complement strand
AACATACCTGATTTAATGGAATTTTTTTGGAATTTTTCGAGAACTTTTTTAAAAAAAAGTTTTCTTTTTATCCTTCTCATGAATATTTGTCTTTTTATTTTAACCTTCCTCTATATATATATTGGTCAATTTTATACGTAAAATCAATTTTAAAGAAGAATAATCAATTTTCTACGTAAAAAAAACTTTGTTTGTATAAATTGGTCAAACCCAAATATAACGGTTAAAACCCGAAAAACCGAACCGAAACCGATTAGAAACCAAGAAAATCGAACCACCAAAAACCGAACGGTTTCGGTTTTTGGTTTTATAAAAACCGAATATTTCGGTTTGGTTTCGGTTTTAGCCAAAATCCGACCCAGTCCTTTAGTTTCTTGTAGGGGATATTGGAGTTGGTAATATTCGGACTCATGGATGCTCTCAGCTGAATAAAATTCTTCATGGTGACGTTTCTTGCATTCTTTGAGCTACATTTGGAAGTGGAGAAACACAGTGGTGAATGTCAAACTTGATGCGGCTGGAAACATTTTAAAGAGTCCCGAAGTAATTAATCTCGGCACGTTCTAAGAACCTCAAAGCTTACCGGAACAACTGGATATCGAGGCCCTTCGACTTGTTTGTCATTGTTCGAATGTTGCTTCTTGGTTTCTCATTGCCTCATGTGGGCTTCTTTTCTTTTCGTTGTACATTTTTTTAGCCTCCACTTCGGAGCTTTCTTTTGTCAAATAAGTTCAGCCTTCCAAAATGAAAGAGGAAAAAGTAATCAAGCGATGTTCAAATATATTACTCCGCAAGTTACAAGCCTTTTGACTATAATCCGATTACCACATTTCCATTTATATTATTTTAAAAGTTAAAACCGCTGTGCTCAATACCTGACTTACATTAACAAAAGAGAATTAGTGGCATGGAAAAAATCATATGTCTAAAGTTGACTATGAAGTTTATAAAATTTTCATTAAAAGTCTATTATATTATTCTTTGATCCAACGGTCTTAATGTCATGCTTTTGCAAAACCAAGTTAATTAAATATTATGTTTGACATTTATCTTCCAGAAACCAATTGCTCATCACCTCTTTCGTGCGCGTGCCACATACGCGCACTCTTTCAACTAGTTTATGATAGGATTACAATTTTGCACTCTTTAAACTTTAATTCAATCATGCCTTTTTTTTCTTTCTTTCTCATCATGCCACCATCAATTTCATAGACTGCTTGGCAACGTTGTCAAATTTAGCTTTTGCTTTTGACTTTGCAAACTTTGCAAACTTTGCACCAACTCACATATGTTTGAACATTGTTACTGATTCATTATTTTTTCTTAAAGTTGATCAATTTTATTTAATAAACTATGTATATTGTTATATAAATAATTTAATTATGACAATTAAAATTCTAGGTGAGTCTAGTTGTAGAATATTTTAATTAATCTTTGGATGGATTTCAAAAAAAAGAGTAGGGATTTTATCTCTAAAGATGTGAATTTTAAATAGGGAAAATTTCAAATTTAGCCCAACACACACAAAAAAAGAAGTTTACTGTAGCTTTCTCAAAATGTTTTTCTAAAAATAGATCAGGGCAACTTGACATCTAGGCAATTGTGAGAAGAATTTGACACGTGTCTATTAGGTTGCCAATAAGTACAACAGTTGTCCATATAATACAATCGGTTGCCTCAAAAAATGTGTACTTTAATATTAAAAAATGTTACGTGTCAAATTCTACTTTAAGTTGCCAATATGCCAAGTTGCCAATGTCTAAAAATAGAAAAACATTTTGAAAGAGACAGAGTGGGCTTTTTTGGAAGGTTTTGGGCCATAATTGGTATTTTCTATTTTAAATATATCTGTCTATAATATCTTTTTAAAAAGTGAAAAGTGCAAGAGAAGTATAAAGGTGTGGGGCTCAGATGGATTAGAATCCTCTAAAGTTGAGTCAAACATGATACATCATGTTCACCAATCATAAATTAGTTAATTGTATAAAACTTTTTCTTTTAAAAAAAATCATGGGCCCACTTATTTATTTTCACTCACAATAAACTTAACATGATCAATCATATTTGACCATAACTTTAAAGGATCCTATTCCGGCTCAGATAGTATCTCGGCTCCCTTCTAATTTATTGTAAATCTTTTGAGTTTCTAATAAAATAATAATAATAATAATAATAATAATTTATTTTTAATGATAAAAATATCAAATTCCATAGAATTATAAACATTCATTCCACTTTACTATGGAATGTTGAATTCCAGACATAAAAGATTTTGAGGTATTTTCATTACATTCCATTTGCCAACCAAACACACTTAGGAATGGAATTCAGATTCCGAATTCTTTGAATCATCCAACCAAACACGTTATGAAATGGAATTAAATTCCAATTCCATCAGAATTCTGAAGATTTCACGAACCGAACGGGCCCTTAATTTTTTAAAGAAAAGTATATATTCCATTTCAAACAAATAAATTATAAGTGTGAAAAGCTAATTTTAAATATGTTTCATATATTTGAAATTGTACATTTCTTATGAAAACTTATTGAATAGATCCTTACTTTCTATAACTAAACGCGACTTTAAAGTTTTACAAAATAGTTATACAAGGAACTAAACGTATGTATGTGGCACATGCATGAAGGATGTGATCTGCTGTGTGACAAACTAAACCTGTTAGTTCAAAAAGCGTGTTGGGGTGAATGTGGGTCTGGGTCACTTGATGGGCTTAACCAGCAAGTAGTTATGATAAATCGGTACTAATTCAGTGATGAACGGGGCGGTCAGCACAAATGAAGTAAACCGTTAGCCTAGCAGTGGGGCTGACCAACACGATTAAGCTCCGACGTGAGAGTAAGTATACATGTTTGTCAAAGAATGTAAGAATGTCAGGGTATGTGTGTGTAATGATGATTAGATAGAATGTCTCTTTTTGGGGTGTGAAACGACCCCTATTTATAGGCAAGCCCAATACTAGGGTTTCCTTGTATTTCACTTGAACAGGTTTGTGGCCGGAAGTGGACCCTAGTCGACAAATGTCCTGTGTGGTCCACGTGTAATCGTGTTTGCGGACGTGAGTATCCTTCCGCGGTCAGCGTTTGTCCGCGGAGGTGCAACGGGTGCGGCTTTGAAGATACTCATGTGCGTCTTCGGAGTATCTGGAGCATAACCCTTGTCGGGCTTAGTAGTTCGGCTATTTGTCGCATTGGGCCTAGGCCCATATGCGTATATTATGAACTAAGCCCAATAAGCATGGTGTTCATACTATACGTCATCAAGTCCCCCAGTCTAGTTCGCTTATTGTACGCAGTATTAGTTATGGCGTGCGGTAAGCGCTACTAGACTAGGGTTCCGTGAGCACTTTTTCTTCCGCTCCCATCTTTTTCCGCAGCCTTCGTGTCGCTTTGGCAGTTGGGTTACGTGGGTTCTTCGTGTCCTTTTATCTTCTACGTAATAGGGAGGTGTTTTGGCACGTGTCATCATCTGATATTTACTTGAATTAAATATATCATGGGTATAAATAGTTGATTCATACTTCACTGTTTCTTTTTCATCTCTTTTACTTTTCCACCATTGTTGATAAACTTCGAGGTTTTTATTTGTATAGTCTGCACAACATCTATTGCTCTAGAATTTCGTTTATATTCAGGTTAACCTATTTCCTTTTCTTTTGTTATTATGGGTAGTATCACATCCATTAAATGTGTTCTTACACAAGAAAACCTTGATGCCGTCTGTTCAAAATATTTTGTTCCGGAAGAAGTTCACCCTCAATTACCGGGTCCCAATGATACCATGCATGAAAGGCCCGTTGGTAAAGTTGGAATTTATACCCGATTTTTTGATTATGCGAACTATCGTATTCTATTCTCTAACTTCTTTGTGTCTGTTCTTACTCACTTCCGCATTCCGTTCTCCCAATTTTCTGTTTTTGGGTCTGCCAAGGTTTCTCACTTTGAAATCTTGTGCCGTGTTTGTAATATTGATCCCAGTGTTGGTTTATTCCGATATTTCTATATGCATAATTATAAGAACGGTTGGTTCGGGTTTACCAAGCGTCCGAATGTCCGTGCTTGTTATTCGAAGAATTTGGACTCTGTGAAGAATTGGAATGACCACTTTTTCTAGGTGGATGAGTTTGTGGTTCCTGTTAATGCTAGGTTCGGTTGGTTTTCGGGCACAAACATTATTAAAGATCGAGCTCCCACTATGTCTGAATATAATGCGGAGCATGCTGCTACCCTTATTACTCGAGCCTCTCCGTTCCTTAGGTTCTCGGAAGAGTTTCTCTGCTGGGTTGGCATAAGCCGTAATTACCTTCTCAATAAAGATACTTATCCTCGATTTGAGTATAAGGACGGAGAGGGTGGGTGTTCTTCTCCGCATATACGTCGATTATTTATCTTTTTCAAAGATGGATTTGAATGCTTTTATTCAGACTGCTAACCCTCGCAAGGTGAGGGTTGTTGAGCGAGTAAGGACTGAAGATGAAAGGCCTATCGTGACTGTGGCCAAGCATCGTACTATGACCCTTCTTCCAACTTCAGTTCCTCGTCCTTTCGTGGAATTGTCGGATAGCATTGAAACAGAGTTTGGTGAGGATGCGAGTGGCAGCGGTGGTGGAGGTCAGGAGGATGCTTCTGTTGGCGGTCACGATAATGTTGAACCAATCGTGCCTGTCGCGGATGATATTGTTGCTGAAATCGAAACAACCGGGGCTAAGCGTTCAAAGAAAAAGAGAGTTGTCCGCGCAAGTGAGGATACTCCTGCCGCTTCTCATCCGCCCAAGAAATTGAGGGCTGATTACGGAAAAACTGGTGGTTCCGCTACTGGGGGTAAGTCTCTGATTGTAGGATTAAACTCAACCTTTTTGATTATATAAATATATAATAAATATATAAATAAATAGGCTAAATAAGTATTCCTAGAGGCTTTTAAAAGATTTGTTTCTATCCAAAACAAAATCCCTTAAAAATCTACCCGGGTCGTTCTCCCAACGAGGTGCAAATTGAAAATCGGATTACGTTTGTGATCGCGTGAATTGAATGGATAAAGATTTTTTGGATTGGATTACTAATTCTACAATTAAAATGCAAAAACGAGTAAGGGAAACCTCGAAAGCTAAAAATGATTAAAAGCTAAAAACGAGAACCGGACCCGAATCCCGTTCTTTAGAAACTCAAATTTTGCAAAATTAACCCTACTAGAGCAAATCTATTTTTCCTAAGTGAAAAATGATAAAAGAAAATTTTGAAAAAAAGAATTATATTTTTTTGACTTTTTGATATTTTTTTATGAATTAAAAACTGATTTAATTAAAATTAATTATAAAAAATACTAAACGTTTTATAAAAAATCTGGAAAAATTCTGAAAAATAGCTTAAACTAAGCTTAATCTAAGAAAAATAAGCTGGGGAAAGCAACTTATCAAAATAAGCTGGTAAAAAGCTAAAACGGGCTATAAGCTTATTGGGCTAAAAAGGGGTTAAGGGAATTGTTTGTGCAAGGATGGCAGGTGAAAAGACCCAAGGGCAGTTGGTTAGTGTGTGGGATGTATGGGACGTGTGTGTGTGTAAACGGAGGTCACGGGTTCTAAACCTGTTGTATGATATCATATTTCACAGCCCGGATGATGATTCTTGGATTTGGCTAGTTTCTAGAGAGAGAAACACATGGAGAGATATTTTCTAGAGAGAGAAAGCTCTATGTGTAAAATGGAAATGAATAATGACTAGCTACCTCTTCCAAAGTTGGAAGAGGTATATATAGTTCTTACAAAGAACCGGGTTTTAGTACCCGGTTCAAAACCGAAAATCATACGATTAACTATTAAACTACGAGCTATAATAAACAGTAAAATACACGGGGTGACCGAGTCTTTTTCTAATATCTAACAATCTCCCCCTAAGGGAGGTCACCCCTGAAAATACTAAACTTAATCACTTCAGTCTTTAGCTCGTAGACATTTGATATCTTGTACATTTGGGGTAGTGATCTTTTGATTCATCTTTGACTTGTCTTTGATTGTGATCTTGAGCTTTCTTGAGATCATCACCCAAACATAATCTTACATCATCTTGTAATGGATCGCCATCTTGTGCACTTGTGAAGAAATACACGATATCAGAGTTTGCGGAAGCTTTGACACCTTTATGAGATCTTTCATAACTTCATAACAAGTGTAGGTCGTGTCTGAGCATTCGGTTATTCACTTGATATTTCTGGTACTGGGTATTTCCATCTCCATCTCCATCTTTAAATTATCCTGTAATGAAACAGTTAGCAATAAAGAGAAAATTGATTTGAAAAATCAGTCTAAGTGTTTCTTATGAAAATATTTTGTAACACTTCGAGAGTTTTGATTGTTTGTCAAATGATCAATAACCGTCAATTCTTATACTGGAACAAGTTTGATTCACGTAGAATCGCACCATCGTTTCTTTCCAGTTGACACAAGTTTGATTCTTGTAGAATCGCACAAGTCACCTACCAAGAGCTTGTTTGATGTTGGCTCTAGCAGGATTTCCATCTTCATTGTGAAAAACCTTCGTTTCACTCGGATGTTCTGGCAATATCACAAGGATAATGCGTAGGACTCTTAGGATAGACTTGTTTCCACAGTGTGTGAAAGACAAGAGAATTGGCAATGTGTCCTAACGAGATTAATTGATGATCTCTTGGCTCTAGACTCGATAGTGCGTTTTGGTTTTAGTGATCGGAGGCTGGAGCTGACTGCCACCTTTTCAATATCAACTAACTCGGAGTGAGAAAGTCAATAGATTACGTGTTTAGTCTCTGTGAGAAATGAAACAGAAATCTTTTGAGAGATTCTGAGTGGCTAGGGAGGGTTGTGCATTGCATCACTGGGTCCATGATGTCGGTCTTCAATGTCAGCAATCATCTTAGTGATTCTGGCAGCATATGTATTGACCCGGTTTCTGCCTAAGTGTATGGAGGGCTTCTTTCTTTACACCCTTTATCCTTACATCCTTACTAATATTTTTAATTCTTTAAACCCTTTCAGTGCTTACCGATACTTCATGGCTAGAAACCTTGTTGGGTTTTATTCTCAGTACTGAGCTCATCTAGTCGGCACTATTCCCTTATTCTTACTTTTTCTCCTTTTTTTATGTCATACCTAAGGACTTCTACTCTAACTAGTGAATTGTCCTTGGGCAGATCCCTCCGGTTCTGGCTGGATCATTAGAACTTGTACCTAACCTTACCAACCTTATATCTTCGATTAATGGTAAAGAGTGCCATGTCGTCTTTTGTAAATTGCCCTCACACATAAAACACAATTGAAAAATTCAATTATTGTACTAATGATATAAATATCAAAGCGTTTTGTACCTTGATTGGATTTTACTTTTTAGAAACCGCTCCCCCTCAAAAAATGGTGCAACGGTATTCGTAATTTTTTAGCAGCGTGTTTGGCATAGTAATAACACACGAGTCTTAATAATCACATTTTTATTATTCACATATTTTAATCACATTTTCTCCCCTTATAAAAAAAATTAAAACCCTTTGACATTTTCCGATATCAATTTGATTAAAATATGTTAAAATTTTTGGAGAAAAATGTGCCAATTATTCACAAGTCGTGTATGAAACATATTAATGCTCCCCCTTAATTATTGAGGGACATAGATTATTCCTTCACATAATCATCAAAAGATATACTACTTTTTACTTACACTGTACAAGATAAATTATTCACAATATATTAATAATTAGACCTAGTGTACGGAGTGAACGATGTCACTCTGTTCTGCTGATCAGTCTGTAGTCAATATCTCTTAGGCGTCCACCGACAAAGCTTTCCTGACTTCGAAAGATTCTCCTGATCTTTATCTTCCTTCAATCCACCGCTCGATAAAGTCTTCACTTCTTCTTTGTCGTCCTTCAATTCCATTTCCTATTCACCAAGCCCTTAATTACACTGAAATCTTGAAATCTTTAACCATGAGAAATCCAACTTTTCTACTTTGATACTATCAACGGTTCCATCGCTAAACTTGTGCACCTCATCTATTCTCATCATCTTCCTATTATCATCCCTGTCTCTGTAGATTACTGCTCTTGGTTTAAAGACAATGGTGTAATCTTCTTTGAAAGGAAAATCAGATGCATCCCAATTAGGTTGTTCTAGATTAAGCTTTAGTTTGATAATCTCTCAAGTGCCCAGCTGTAGTCTTCGACAAGTTTCCTTATGACATGTTTCTGGTCCATAAACTGACCGCGTTGTGCAAATTAACCTTGTCCTCCTTTGGTAGGTGGTCGAGCTTGCCCTTGAATATGAAGTAAGTTCAAGACTTCAAAGTCATTTGAGATGAAGACTTTTGAAAATCCTTTTCTTGATATCTTGTACTCGAATAGTCAGCTCGGCGTAGAGCTATGCACTCTTAAGTAGTTGTATCTTAAATCATTCATAAGATTGATACTATAACAACAGAGAGATATCGCATATGGATCTTATGCATCACGATCTAGGGTCACAAATGTTTGTTGAGTGTAGAATTACATTCTGCTAAACCACCAATGTGATATACCATAGAGTTGCATTTTATGACATATTACTTGCTCTCTTTCAATCCATAAATGACTGAAAATACTTTGAAGTCCAAAGTCTTGATAAAGACGGCTTTTTAATAGCTTGGATATTGAATAAAGCTCTGTTTCGTTCCTTGTCTCCTGTCAGAAGATTACACTAGATCTTTGTTGAAAATGAAATTGTGGTTGAATAGTCACCTACCTGGAGTCCTCCTAAGGGCTAACAGATTGCTATACAGGAACAAACCGATGACCCTCAGGGTTAACCAAATCAATTTGATTTGTGAGAAGCTTATGACATTCTTCCATTTGAAACTGAAGAGAAATGATGTTCTCATGAAAACCTTTCACCATCATGAATGTTGGACCTTCAAGATCGGCTTTGCTGAGCTCTTCTTTTCCAATCCTTCTACAATACCATCTGATGAATGAGCCAATACATCACTCTTGTATGAGCTTGTTTCAATCTGGATCCTGATTATGCTTTGGCAAATGCATTTGCCCATTATTGTCTGCTTCAGGTAGATCAATTGGAGGAATGACCCATTTCCTGTTCAGAGAAGCAGGTCCTCTCTTTCTTAAAGTATTGTCTAAAACCATGTCAATGTATCCGGAATCTTTGGCAATGATGAGCGTTATCGGTGTCCTCCGGATCTGAGACATGCCCTTCATCAGAAATTGGAATGTCCTCAGTATATTGTTCATCTACCATCACCTTATCAGTAGGCTCTTCAACTGGATCCTTTGCTGGTGCAGACTTACCAGTCAATTGAACCTACC
Organism: Tanacetum coccineum; assembly: GCA_026074375.1. Classification (NCBI taxonomy): domain Eukaryota; kingdom Viridiplantae; phylum Streptophyta; class Magnoliopsida; order Asterales; family Asteraceae; genus Tanacetum; species Tanacetum coccineum. Next base: position 18,989 of record BQNB010085944.1, on the reverse strand, counting down.
ATTACATCTTTATCCGTTGGGAGGATTCTTTAGTGGTGGATGGCTTCTTAGCAAACTCAGACTCTCTTGTTCTTCTCCTTTTTGTTGACTTACCCTGGTTTGATCCAGCTGGAGGGCCTTCATCATCATCGTCATCAATCCATCAATCAACATGCTTTCTTATGGTCTGCAACTTTCCTAGTCCATAGGCTATTTTCATCCTCTATCATGCTTCTATGAAGCAGGATATAATCTGTAGTATCTGGCAGTATTTCTATTGGCAGATTTGTTCTTATGCATGGATTTAAAGAGAGCACTCTTTAGATCAAATTCTTCAAGTGCAGCTTGATCAGACGACTTGATGGTATACGTTGGCTCTTGGTTATTCTCTTCTTGTTCCCTTTTGATTATGATAATCTCTTCTTGACTCTTTTCAGATTCTTGCTTTTTCTTGACTCTAGAGTAGGCAGCATAGAGTATTTCTCAACTAAATCTGCAGTGTGTCTTTCAAGAGTCTTAAGGAGAGCATCATCAAGTTTTTTCCTATATACTTATCAAAACCGGAGGAACTTGGGATTGAAAGAAGTCAAAAACATCAGTAAAGAGTGATTAAACTCTTTACTTCAGACATATCTTTTGCTCTCATTTCGTGACACTTAAGCTGAAGGCGATGAATGGAGTGATTTCTGGATTTTTTAGGATGATAAGCATAGCTTTCGGTGATGATTGTGTTGGTGTAGTATAGTTTGTTAGTGGATTGGTGTTGTTTTTGCAGAACTGGATGTTGCCTCAAAAATCGCCTCATTATGAGAATATATTAAGAATTGATTACCATAAATCAGAAGGCACATAGAAGATATGAATGATGTCAAAGATGCTCATAGTCCTCTTTGGTAATGTCCTGCAGTCCTTTTCAGCAGCCATACAATCTCAGTGTCAGCATTTTTGCGCACGTTAATCCTGTACTTGTAAATATCATCATAATCAGATTCAGTTTCTTCATTGTCATCCTCAGCATCAGCATAAATAACTCATTTCGTAACCCCTAGTATCATCACCAGTTCCTTCATCTGAGCCACCCGTACCAGGCTGTCTCCCTAACATTCTCCCTAGCTATCCTGAGAAGCTTCATAATGTCACGGCCTCTGTTCTCCCGAGAGAGAGAGAGTTTGAAATGCCCTTGAGCTTCTAGGTAGTTTTCAGAAATTAGCAATATCATTGGCCGACTTCTTTCTGCGAGGTTTTGTGGGACAGATTCTTAGACAATTTCTTGCATGAGTGGCATGAACCTTGTCTTACTGTTAGCCATCTTCTTCCAGCTTTTAGTCAAGCTGATAGATTTTCCCAAATTCTAAAGTCAATGTCTGTTCAGGAACGATGTTGTCATCACCTGATATGTTGGCTTTCTTCTTAACCTTCTACTAAGAGGTTTTCCTCGAAAAGAGGGTTTGTGTTCAGACCGCATCTATATACATATCAACAGATTCTTCAGTGGGATCTGTAGACTTCTTCCCTTGTGAACCTTTCCCTCTGCTCTTCTTTGGAGGTATTTGACCAGTAGAGTACATGATGAACCTCTTGTATGATTTTGATTGCATAATCTCTTTATTAAGCATTGGTATGTGCTTAATTACACATACCTTTTACCTTTAAAAACGAGCTAAAATAACCAAAAATGGACTTAAAATGCCAAATATACGCTTGTTTTGCTAATTGTATTGTGCAGGAACGGATATCTAAGAAAAGGACGAAAAACAAAGCCAAAACGACAAAACCGGACTCGGAATGGAAAAGACTGTGAAAGACAAAGCCAAATCGAAGCCGTAAAGTCAATCAAGTCAAAAAGTCAACAGAAAAGTCAACTGGTCAAAGTCAAAGTCAACCCCGACAAATCCAAAAGTCAACATGAGAAGAAATATAAGTTTGAGGGTTAAAATTGCCAAATCCCCAAACCTAAATTTAAAGAGGAAAAGAGAAAAGTAAAGACAAGGGCTGATTTTGCAAACTACTCAAAGTAACAAGTGGGGGGCAAAACTGCCAAGTTCCCATACTTGTAATACACCAAGGACGACCCTTGCAAAGAGATACATAACTCTTGGGGACTTGTTTTGTCAAGTCCCCAAAAATTATATAAACACAAGGACGATGGATGCAAAGTTACATAACACCATGAGGGACTAGAATTGCCATCCCACCAAAATTTCCTTATAACGTTTCAAAACACTCTGTCTCCCCCAACACCTTTTCCCGCCTTTTTTGAACACAACCCAAATCACGGGTTTACAAACCCACTTTTACCCTGCAACCCAAACCACCCCATGGGTAAAACTCTCCCCCCTCCTCCACTAATCCCCTAATCCCACTTGGCAATCCCACACTTCCCCATGACAAATCCAACGGCTATGGTTGATTATTGAAGAAATTGAAGGGCCAAGATTTTGGCTGTGAACCTCTCACAACACAAACACAAGAAGATCCCTGGACATCTATAAAAGAAGAAGAAGGATGAACAAGGCAGAGTTAGTTAGTGTTTTAAATTTTTAGCTTGTAATTTTCTCATTTTTTAAGCATTTCTTTCAAGTATTTTTGTAATTCAGCTTTAATCTCTTGTACTCTCTTACTTTAAGCTTGTACTTCTTCATTTGAGTAATAACAATTCAGTTTACAAGTTTCTTTGAGCTTTGTTTTCAATTCCAAGTCGATTTCACTCATTAAGCTTTCAATAAGCTCATTTGAGCTTATTCCTTTTCACAAGCTCAAATTCATGTCCAAATTATGTTTTTAAGGCTAGCCATTTACTCATTTCGATCAATTAACAGTACTAAATCATGAACACTTGAAAGTGTATTGGGTTCATCTGAAGCAACAAGGAGTTATAAGCTGTCAAGAGCTTATTGAGCTTGTTATTCAGGTTTAGAGGCAAGGTGCCACTTAGGTGCTTGATTTTTTTAAGCCCACTCACTCTCAAAGTGTCACGCACCCCCCCCCCTCTTGGGTTCTAGAGACTTCACAAAACTCCTCAGGTTGAATTTCTAATTCTTTATCTTAATTCTAGCTTTTACATTTGCTTATTTCTATTCAATTTTGTTAAATTCTTTCAAACATGTTTGTTTAGGTTAAATCTCTAGCTTTTCAGTTTTTCATTGGATAAAATTGATGTTAAAGCTTAGTATCTCTTTTAAAGACGTAAATAATATGATTAAGCAAGTAGAGAAACTAAACTTAATATCATTAATAAGCTGTTACTTTTATTGTTAAAATAACTTAAGTAGGTCAATCTAAATAGAAGTAGATAAAAGGTTTAAGTTGTTTTAGCTTTTAGATAGATTTTGAGTGTACTTAGTTTTGACAGCTTTCCATAAAGGAGTGTTTGGATCTAGGCTTGTTTGACTCAATAAGTCAAAACTAGTTTGGCAATTTACTTCATGTAGCTGAGTTAGGTCATATAACAAGGTTTAAAACAGGTTTTAAAAGTTAGACATTTGAATTCCAAAGTTTAGAGTTTAAAAACTTCTCATTTGCACCAGGGCAGCTTTTAGGTGTTTAGTGTTTTCAACTTTTTATAGAACACACACAAGCCTTTAGTATTTACCATTAGGCAAATATAGATAGCAGTACCTAGTGATTTTGTTTAGAGGTTTATAACCTCAACGTTTAGTTTGCATTTTAGTACATTAAAAACCAACATGCAAAATCAGCAAACAGCATTTATACTGCGTTGCTTGTGAACTTTAAGCATTTTTTTTTAGCATTCATGAGTTATAGCTAGAATCCAGTTGTATCACCGTAATTATCCTCTATAGCTTAATAAAAGACATCATTTAGTTTTCATTTTAATATTGTAATCCGTAGCTTATTTCACCTGCAAAAGTGAGTATAACAGTCCTTTTGGTCCTTGAGCTTTTACTCCTTGTTGATTTCTCAATTCTAATTTGTTTCACTTAGTGTAACCTTTTATCTAGGTTAGTTTAATAATCATAGGAGAGCTTATTTGTAAAATTTCATCTTCTAGAGTTTAGTATTAAGCTAGTTAGCTTATTAGGAAAAGCTTATTTCCATTTTAAGCCTGGACCTTTCATTGTTCAATAGCAAATCTCTTGTTAATCTTGTTAACCTTTAGCTTATTTCTTCCTAGATTCCTGTAGTACACATCACAGGCATTAAATAGCTTCTTTTGTTTTTAATTTTCATTTAGAAATAAGCTTGTTATAAGCCAAAAACTTAAAAAGCTTATAAACCCTTACTTTCTGTAACAGGATTTAAAAAGCTTATTTTCTAGCTTATTCTTTTGCCAAAAGTTGAAAGTGCTTTCATTAATGTTGTAGAGGTTCAGCTCCTTTATAACTTTGTAGTTTTGAGTTTAAGCTCATTTTCACTTTTTCAATAAGCCAAAATAAGCTAGAATCGTAGGGTTAGCTTTGTTAATTCTTGATAGTTGAAGGGTACCCGTTTGCACTATGGTGTAAATTCACCATAGTTTACCCGCCTACCCTTTAGTTTCGTTTCTTACATTTTCTACCCTAGAGTTTTCGAAAAAAAAAAAAGGGGAAAGACACTTGGCCCGGGTGAGCAAGACTCGAACCCGGGACCAAGCGATACATCCCCCTTTTACAAACACACTTACCACTGCGCCCTTGGGTCTTTTTCGTTAAAGACCCAAGGCGTTTATTATTTAAGGGTGTTTTAAGCTTTTAAGCTTATAAGCTGAAAACGGCTTATTCGGGCTTATTCCTTAAGCCAATTTTGTGTCTCTTATTTTTCGTAGGTCATTTATAAAGTAAAGTATTTTTTGTAAATTTTTCAGAATTTTTCGAAATCATTTAATATTTTTTATGATTTAATTTCGTTAAAAGTTTTAAAAATTCATAAAAAATACAAAAATTATCAAAAAAATATTTTGCTTTTTTAGAAAATTTTATTTTGTCATATAGTTTGTAGGAAAAATTTAAAAGTTTTCGTAGGGTCATTTTTACAACTTTTTACTTTTTAAAGAGCGGTCCGGGTGCGGGATTTTGCGTTGACTCGTTTTTGGGTCAAACGAACTCCGTTTTTCTCGGTCGTTGTCCTTTTTTCAATTCTTCGGTTATTTCCCGTAGAGTAGTTTATGAAGTGAAAAATGGTCTAGTCTTGAGAGGGTTAATATTTTAAAGAGTTTTAGGTTTGTCCCTTTCCCTCACCCCTTTGTTTCGGGATTCGTAGCTTTTCCGTTTTTCAGCTTAATATAGTATTTTTTAAAAAGGATTTTCTTAAACCTTTTTTGTTCTTATCATCTAATTGACTTTGTCAACCTTCTCAGAATAATCAATTCCTTCCTTCAAACTCAAATCTTCGATTGTATCATTTTTCCCTTCCAGTCCAAGCCTCGTTGGGGATTAAAACTACCCGGAACATTCTATAACTACTTCTCGGTAAGCATTGAATCTTGTTGATTTTTAGACATTATAATATTTTTATATATTATTATATTATATATATATATACAAGTGGGAATCCAACATTTTAATTTTTGGCAATACCGTTGCCGGGGAGGCTGTGAAGCTCCGACAATCGTTACGTTTGATCAAATTGTGTATTGAAACTGTGAATAATTTCTTTTATTAATAAAAATATAAAAAAGTACAAAAATAATTTTTTTTTTCATTTCTTTTAGATAATTAATCAATAAAAACCAAAGAAAAACCAAATATAAAAACATTTGTCCCTTAAAAAAAGAAATAAAATTTACAAATTGGTAAAATAACCAAAATATAATATACTCAACTGAGGTATTATCATAAAACATCCGCGAACTTGTTGGTTCCCACCTCGAGACAAAGATTTGAAAAAAACTTGCCTTTTTATGTCTCATACGACGACGGCTCACCTTAAAAGTTATAAACAAAGCAATTAAAGTGTTAAGACGGATGTTGTTCCTAGGCACGGGCACGTACCCATAAGGAGAAATAAGCTTCGCGCTATTCCTACTCCTCCGCTCACCTGTGCGTTTATCTTTTTGAGAGCTACCGTGAAGTAAGTAGATTATTTGGTTTAAGTTGTCTTATCTCGTTTTGTCCGTTTGTAAAATATGTTGTTTAAAAAATTCAAAAAACCAAAAATAATCTTCTTTTTCTTCATATCAATTAATTCTTTTCTTATCCATCTTCATGTTTAATTCTTATGACGTCATTCGATTATCGTTTGAATCCGATTTACGCGATTAAAGAATGCTCGTCTTTGAAGTTTTGTACACTTCAAACTTTGTTTGTTAGAGAAAGGGAGTCTTGAAGACAAGATTCTTGTTCCTAAACCCCCTCGAAATTGTGTAAGGTGTGCAAGGTGTGGAACCCCGGTTGATGGTCCGTATTGTCAAGGATGTGCTCTTTTACGAAAGGAATTTATGGAAGGTTTGTTTACAAACTGTGTGGAAAATGAATTTTTCAAAGACTTCCAAGACACTTCCGAGTCATCCGACGACAATACCAACGTTGTTAATGCTCCTCGAGAGCCAATCGTTGTCAATCAGGACCCCGGTGAAAAGTCCTCACCAAGTCCTCTACACATTGACCATTGTTGTCACGAGTGCGGTGATTCGTTAGATGGAATCTTTTGTCGACAATGCACGTGTAAGTCTTGTGGGAAAGGTGCTCATTACGGTTATAATTGCCCTCCGAGAGTTCCGATTATCTCTAATCCGGAACCATGCAAAAATCAAACCATTGATGAGCCCCTACAAAACTTGCAAAGTTTGCAACAACAATGTCTGTTTCGTACATGCCAAAAATGTGGTTGCAATGAATACGATGGAGTTTGTTTTTATTGTAAAGTTGGAAATGGAACACAAATCAATGTTTCAACTCCATACTTTTCTAACGATTCTCCAAGTGTTGCAAACCATCCTCCACAACCACAATACGTACCATACTCTTGTGAGTTATGTGGGAACGATTCTCATTACGGTTACGATTGTCCACCTCAAGTCCCGTTTGTCTACAATCAGGACCCATGTTTCAATCAAAACTTTGATTATTTTCCACAAACTTCACCGAGTTTTCCACAACAATATCTTTGTTGTGAAAATTGCGGGGGTCCTCATGAAACCTTCCAATGTCAACCAATGAATGAAGACTATTATCATGAGCAAAATTCTTGCTATGATTCAAATTCTTTTGGTTTTGACCAAGTTCAACCCCCGCAATATACCGTCAATCATCCAATCTTCAATTCCCAAAATGAGCTTCTCAATTCTCAAAATAAGCTTATGGAACAAATGACAACCTTACGTGATTTGGTTGGTCAAGTTATACAAAAGAAGGAAGAAGAAAAGCGAATCGCGGAAGAACAAGCGGCTAAAGATCGATCTTGGAAGATTCCCATTTGCTACGATGATGACGAAGACAATACCATTGCAATCACACCCGTTTTACCAATCGAGGAACCCGATAACTCTCTAAGTATGGGGGACGAGCATCTTGACACTATTCCGGAAACGGAATCGGACGAATTCATAAAGTCTAGTGTTGAGGACCTTGTCCCAATCCCAAGTGAGTCCGAGGGTATTCCCGACAAAATGTGTGATGTGCCTCTTTGTGAAAATACCACCCCTCTTAATGCTCTCAATGAACATTCTGAGATTGTTGTCAATTCATCTTACTTTCTCTAACCCTCTCTTCGATATCGATGAAGATTTTACCTCGAGTGATGAGTCATTTTCCGAAGAGGACGTTCCAAATGAGAATTTCAAAATTTTCTCTAATCCTCTCTTTGATCTTAATGAAGAAATCACTTCCACTAAGGTCGATCAAATTGATGATGAGGTGTTAGAAAATACCAATTCAATTCCACCGGGAATTGAATATCCGTGTTTTAATGCCGAATCCGATCTTTTAGAATCTTTGCTTCATCGAGATACTTCGATTAATGATTCTCAAAATATCGATTCTGTTCTTGATGAGTTCGCCGGTAAACTCACTCTTCTCCACTCAATTCCACCAGGAATTGATGATGTCAACCTTGATCCGGAGGGAGATATTTTGTTTTTGGAGAGTTTGCTTTACGATAACTCTTCTCCTCGCCCTCCGGAAGAATTTAATTCTGAAAATCCTACCTAGTCTTTCTCTCCATCTCCTATCCTGGTCAAGGATAGTGACTATCTTATGGAGGAGATTGACATTTTTCTTGATGGTGATGACTCAATACCACCGGATATTGAGAGTGATGATTTCGACTCGGAAGATGACGATAATGAAACTTCCCTTCCCGAGTTCGAATCATTTCATGTTGATTATCCCAATTCGGGAGATTCAACCATTGATGTGGTAGAAGACATTCCCGTTGATGTGCCTAATATTTTGCCCACCCATCCCGCCCTTCTTATGGATTTTGACTTCATTCCTTCTAATGATCTCGGATCCGATCTTGATGCCCGTTGTCCCTCCATATCTTCTCTCCACCGGGAATGAAGATACCATTTTTGGAACGCCCGGCATCTCAATTTATCATTCTTTTATGCCGATGTATCTACATCGATTGGCAAACCATCCATGAAGAAAAATCTTGCAAGGTTCAATCTATCAAGATAGTAAGCCGATATCAACCCCGTTTCCTACGAGGTCAAGTATCCTCCCAAGATTATCTAGCAGTGAAAAAGATAGATGGAGATGTCTCGAGTACCGTATGCATCAAGCCGTGGGATTTAATAGTTCGCGGTGATTTGTACAAGACCAAAACATGCACATGCAGTGGGAGTAGGTGATCGGTACAAGGGCGGAACCTGAGAGAGTCAGTGAAAGACTGTAAGAAGGATCCTTAGATAGCGTAAAATGAACCTCAGATGTTCCATTATGATGTTTTGGGTATTCGGATTTAACTATCACAGGATATGTTGATTCTGATTACGCATGTATCTTGATGGAAATAAATCAACCACCGGGTATGTGTTTACACTTTCTGGCGGAACAGTAAGCTGGGTTTCAAAACTGCAGTCAGTTGTGGCGATGTTAACAACAGAAGCAGAATATGTTGCAGCTGCTCAAGCCAGCAAAGAAGCAGTATGGTTGAAGATGTTGCTGGAAGAGCTCGGGTACAAACAAGAGAAAATTAATCTATTTTGTGACAACCAGAGTGCCCTGTATCTTGCAAGGAATCCAGCATTTCATTCAAAGACAAAGCATATACGATTTCAATATCACTTTGTTCGTGAGAAAGTGGAAGAAGGGACCGTAGATATGCAGAAAATCCATACTGATGATAACGTGGTTGATTATATGACGAAAGCAATCAACTGTGACAAGTTTACATGATGTCGATCCTCATGCGGCCTAGCAGAAACGTAAGCATCATGAAAGTGCAAGGAAGGATAACGATGTGAAAATCGATTTAGCTTCAATCGAATCATCAAGTGGGAGATTATTATGAAAGAAGCCTACCATGTTTGACCATGGTATGTGGAAATGTGGAAAAACAAATTGAATGTTGCTGAAAGATAAATGTGGCATGATATTTGCCTACAATTCATTTGTGTGATCACATGGACCAAATGTGTTTCACTAACACTATAAATAGAAGTGTTGGCATCCCATTTCAAGTATCCCATTTACAACAGAAATAACACACAAGTGTTAGTTGTATCTCTTTCTATCTCTTAATATTTGAGGCTATTAGAGAATTGGTATATATCTCCTATTTACAAGAGATAAGGATTTATTCTTGTACAAAAAAGAGAGACGGTGTAATTCCTAATTTTCATCATAGTGAAACGTATCTTTCCTTGCCCGTGGTTTTTACCCTATTGGGGTTTTTCACGTTAAATATGTGTGTCATCTTTTTATTGCATTTCATATTTTACTTGTGGTTTTGCTTCACTCCGGTGTCACTATTCTCAACAATGCATGTTTTGTGTTTTGTTGAGAATCTTGTTGGAAAACAATGATTTGAACGCGATATCTGTTTTTCTTGTTTTTCACAAAACATTTTGTGGAAACAAAGGTGTTTTCCCTCCAACTAAACGCACCCTCGTACATTATAGTCATATTATAGGGAAAACTATTCAAATCACAATTCACAAATCACAATAATGATACAATACAAGAAAAAGACACAAATTCGTAAAGAAAAGTTACAAGCATAAACTTCAATTAAATCACACAAAGTATATGAACCCGAATTCAAGAACGAGATCTAGGCACGTGTTTAACACGCTTCCCTTGAAAAGAGATTCACCGTCTGTTTTCAGGGTACAATGATCGAAGCAGTTATATAGTGCCAGACATAAATTGCCTGAAAATTCATTGGAATTATTTTGTGTATGATCTAAGAGCAAATGTTAGTGTGTGAATTTCTTGGTCATCATGGAACAATAGAAAGACCTTGTTACTTATAGTGCAACTCAAAAAATAGTCATTAAGATTATTAAAGGTTTATTAAAATAGTTGTAACAATCCTCGTTAAAGAAAAGATTAAACAAGCTATTTCAATTTGCTAATACAAGTGTCAACTCAAAAAATAGTCATTAAGATTGTTAAAGGTTTATTAAAATAGTTGTAACAATCCTCGTTAAAGAAAAGATTAAACAAGCTATTTCAATTTGCTAATACAAGTGTTTGTGTAGTGTAAGTGATATGTTTGTACTTTGTTAAAAAATTTAGATATAATCCAAGTCCAAAGTTGCACACGGTTGAAACTATTGAGAAAAACTCAACTTTAATGTACCCTTCACACCACCACTTATATCGTTACGAAGCTCTCACTAAGAAGTATGTAACCCAATGCTATATGTTATTCATTTAGACAACTCGAGAACAGTCTGCGTGAAACAACCAACATTCTACTCACCAAATTTATTATCACACACACATACTCGTTATACTAGAAAAACCTAAAAAACGCATAAAGTGGCTCATATACTCTGGATGCAAATGGCTCTAGTTCAAATATTATCAAAATAGAAAATGTAGAATATGAAGAAAACAAATAAAACATATTACTCGTCTTTAACTACATGGAGAAACCTGCAGTTGAAGACATCAGGTTCTGCAGTAAATCTAATCACACTTTACTGCCACGTTTCGGAATGACACGTGATGTTAGGTCTTTGCCAAAGCCTGCAAGATTTTGAAAAATACTTTTAGAAGATTTCTCGTGAGGCTTATTTGAAGGCGTCTTATCTGGAGTCTTATTTGCAGTCATTGGCTTTTCAATATGATGTCCAGAACATTCAGAAGCATGCCCTGCACATTCTATATGATCGTGGCCAGTGTTCTTTTGATACACAGCGGGTTGGTAGTAGGATAACCGTAGCCAATGGAGCCTCCATTTCCATAAAAACCATTGTAATAGCCTCCATTACCATACGAACCCACATCGTAATAAGCTCCATGACCATTATAACTTGCATTACCATAATAGCTTTGAGGACCTTGAGGTAGGTAATAGCCACCTGCTCCGTTTACGTTATTACCTGAGGGGTTTGCAGTTATAGTTGATGGCGCTTTTGTCTTTTTAACCAAGTTTCTTTCACATTCTCCAAATTGCCAATGCACTAGCTTAATTTTTTTCCTATATTTCTCCCAAGACTCCAGAAATTGATCTTGATCAATGTAACCCGACACATTTGCCGTCCCATCGTCCATGATCTGACAATTTATTACTTCTGTACCAACAGTAAAATTGTTTAATCAATATTACGGAACACAAGATTAACTAAATTATAGTTCAATTAGAAAGGCAAATTTGTCACCTAAAATACATCACAAGCGTAAATTTGCCATTCAAATTTTAAGAACACAAAAAGAGTAAATTCGCTATTAAAGAGGCAGATTTGCTACTCGTCTTTGTAAAAAAATTTGTTCGCATTTTATTAATTTATACACTTTATTGTTTTAATGAATTTTTGGTACATGGAGTTTGCATCTTCAAATGCAGATAAAATCACACAATTGAAAATATATGGTAAGAAAACAAATGCGATGTTTACTTTCATAAAAGTTAAAAGCGCTAAGAATAATCGTATGAGAACTTAACAAAACTTTAGCCGGTTAGTTTCTTGAAACATTGTTTTATTTAGGGATAATTATCTGAAAATGCAACTTATAACTTGTCATATTTTAATGGTAAATTAGCCCTTTGACATTGTTTAGTGAAAAATTAGCACTTTTCAAAACATGTCTAACCAAAATTGACCTTTTAATAACTGATTAATTTCATATCCCTCTCTATTTTAATAATTTGTTCTTTTAATCAAATCGAAAATAGATAACAGGAGTATACTTTCAACACTTCTCAATAGTTTTCTCATCGTGTATTGCCAATTGCCTTCAATATTCACCATCTTGAGAATGCTGCAATAACAAAGAAAACATATTAGAAAATATGGTTCCACATAGATTCTGTTTTTACATTAGATGTTTACTACAACCGAGAAGGGACTGCAGGATATTGTTCACTCCCTACGCCGCTAGGCTTTTGGAGTCAGATGCACATTGAAGAAGCTGTCAACAAGACTTGAGAATATGTTAGTAATAATAGATAGATATAATTATAATTATGCATATTTTAACAATGTTGGTACGCCTACCATTCGCCGATCTTAGATTTTAATATTGGTTTTATGTGTTGCAATTAAAATACTGTATTCAATAAGAGATTCCGCTAAAAAGCCTTATGAGGTTTTCAGGCAACATTGTTCATAATAAATGTTGTTCATAATTATGAACAACATTGTCCTTTCGCAAAGTCTTATGCGATACGATTTCATGACTCGTGAGCATGGACGGAACTTCCATAAGACCAAGAGGGGTTGTGGCCCCCCCAAAAAATTTACTCTCGAGTACCATTTACTATGTAATGTTAGTCATTAGTTGTGCAAAATATTAAGGTTTTATAGTTTGGCCCCCCTAAAATATGTATTTTATATTTTGGCCCCTCCGACAAATGTGTTCAAGTTCCGTCCCTGCTCGTGAGTATCTGTAATTTACCCAGCCATGCCAATTAACTCCCATATATGCCAACAACATGGTTTTCCCCTTTTTCCCACTTTCACCATATTAACCACCGACACAAAAACCATGCATTACAAACTTTTATAACACCACAAATCTCTTTCATACAACACATCTTATACTTTCAATACATCATCAACATATAACACTCACATTTGCATAACAAAAACATTTTAATTTTAACGACAAGTGTAACTCACATTAAAAACACCTAAAACTCAACTCGCTTAACTAGGTAAGCGTTACTCGAATCGGTTTAATGTATTATATTGCTTCTTTTGTTTAATAGTCTTTTCATCTCTCTAGTCTTGTACAGACAAACTCACGATTCTATTGTATTTTTTTCTTTTAAATCTATGTTTCTTTCTATGAGAATGACTTGAATGTATATAGTTAAACTTAAACTTAATAAAAACCTACTAGGTGCATCCTAGTGAACACACGTAATAATCCAACTTTAATCCAACTTCTTGCACTGTTCTTAAGTATGGATGTCATTTATAATATTTAGCTAAGAGGGGATAATTGTGTTTAATTATAAATATGAATCACACTAGTATGAAATTTTAACACATATGAAACCTTATGGTGTCAACTAGGGGTGTTAATCAGATCGGGTTGTTCATGTTCGGGTCGGGTCAAAGTGATACCATACCTCGAACCCGCCCTATTGATAATCGGGTTAGTCGGGTTCAGGTTAGTCGGGTTCGGGTCAGTCCATTCCATTCGAGTTCAGGTCAAACCGAATATGAGTAGATTAATAAATATGCCTATTTGTACTTGTTTATATATATAAGGTTACAAAAATTATATATATAATTTAAAAAAAAAAAACCTTATTCAGTCTGAACCAATCCCGATATCCGATTCTATTTAGTATTCGGGTTACTATGGTTAACCCGAATCAAATTATTGACAGAGACCTGACCCGAATAGCTTACTAGGTGACCACTGACCAACTACACGTACGTGCATCATTAATTAATTCTCACGCGTATATTAACAAATTCATTCGAGTTAGTTTAGAGTTTCAATTGAAGCCCGAATTATCAAGTGACCTTGATTATTAGAGATAAATTATATACCAACATTTTACGGGCTTAAGGCATCCTTGTCATGCAATAAACAAACCATAATGAATTACCTAATAACCTAACAATCATATACATGTGGATCTACAGTTATAGAAACATATATCCATCAAACTATCATTCAATAAAATGAATAAACAAATAAAAAGCGTAGCCTAGCATGGTAGAAAACACTAAATTAACAAATATGAAAATCATAGATCGAGTTCAATATACTAAACATTAACAAAACCAAACCTGGATTACTCGATGACATTGTTTGCGTTTTCTTCATATTCAATCTCTGATAATAGAAAACAGGCAATGGAACAAATGGGAATGAATATATTATGGAGTATATATAGAACAAATATTTTGAATTTTTTATAAGCCCTATTTTAAGCCCAATATATGAAAATGTGTTATATTCAGTCGTTTGATTATATATTGCATTTAAGATTCTTTCTACTATGGAAGTTGATATAATCACACAGGATATAGTAATAAAATCATTTCCTTTTAAAACAAAAATGCAGATTTTATTTCTCATTTTAAAAGATATGATCTTGGTCCTATATATATAGTTCATTCCAAAGGGATTCTTTTTATCTTAATTATTACTCTTTGAGCAAGCAAGATAATTAGTTTCTTTCTCGAGATTTTATCATCAATCATTCATTATGGGTTCATTAGCATATGCAGACGTGGTAAAACCAATAATCTGGTTAATGCTTATGATATCATATGAAGAACATGCATGTTTTTTAATATAAATTTTTTGATTTGGTGTTTTGTAGGAAATTAGTCTCAAAGTCCATGGCAAGTGCTTAAACTGTAAGGGGAAGACGCTTGAAATCTTAAAATCCATCCTTGGTATGTCGATTTGACCTTTTCGTTTTTATGTCTCAATGATCTAATTTGGAGTTTTGAAGGAATGTTGTCTGAAACTTGATTGTGTTATCCTCGTGTTCTAGCATCCCAATAGTGAATCATATATCTCAAACTTAACCATTTTCAAATGTTTTAAAGGCTGCAAATAAAGTCGTATTCTAGTTTGGTCCCAACTGTTCATAGAAAAAATAACAGTAATATAAGCGCTAGCTATCTTATGTAGAAAACGTTTAATATAAGCTCACATTAGTTTAAGGCCCTTTTTCCCCTATTCCCTTTATTTAAATCATCACAAATAAACCTAGTTAGAACTCAAACCAACACAATCTTAAATAAGTGGAACTTTTTTTTTTCTATTGCAATAAAAGTGCTGCTAATTAGCTTTATGCTAGAGTCAGGATACAATTTTCAGCAACCCTTATACTAACACTAAACCGTTAATGGAACAAAAACCAGATAATTCAGAACCAATCTCAGACAGCCCCTATATAGGCAGTATCAATAAGCAGCTTCCATAATCCCAAACAGCCCCTATATAAGCAGCTTCATTAAGCAAATCCCATACAGATCCTATATTAGCAGTTTTTCCAGATTGTATGCCGATATTCACGCAAATTTCTTCAACTAAAAACATCGCCATATGTTTCCCGTATATATAAAACCATTTATCTTTGTCCTTCCTCAACATTGTATTTTGTTTTCCGCATATATGAATGTATCTTTTCATTATATCAACTGATGATATCTTAATCATCTTACAGGAGTTTATTCAGTTACGTGGGATACGGAAGAAATGCTTTTTAGAATAGCAGGAGAAGTTGATCCAAACATAATAGTTAAACATTTGATGGCTTCAGGTGAGCATGCAGAGATTGTTCGTATTAATGTTAAACATCCACATCTAAGACATCAAAACCACACTAGTTATGCTCCTTCATATGGTGGCGGTTATGTTCCATCCCACGGGGATGTGTACAACTATGGTTCATATGGTGGTGGTTATAACATGCTGCCGCCATCTTATAGGGACGCATACCTTCCTTATTATGGAACCAATGATCAATACCATCCTTATGGTACGCAAAGGATTGCAGCTCCTCAAATTGAATACCCCTCTTCCTACAATAACACACTTGCCCTCCAAAATCCTCTGCCACTAGCAACCTATGTGCCATCGAATCCTTATCAAGAGCCGTTGAATCCATATCAAGAGCATGACCCGTATGGTAATTATCATGAGGGGATGACCGGTTGCAGCATTATGTGATATCTTCTTTGGATGATATGATTTTTTTGTTTGTTTGCTATTTCTATTTGGCTTATGTTAGTACATTTGATGATAGTTTATCCTAGTACTTAAGTTCTATGTTTCTCATGCTAGAAGGGTTTCGGTTTGTTTCACCCTGTTTAGCTATATTTGACATTTTAGACAATATATGCGTATTTATGGCTTATATTCATAGCTCTGTTTTATTGTCTATTAGCATGAAATGGTATGAATGATTACCATCATGGTGTTGTAGAGTTGCGATGCATGAATTACCTCCAAAGAGAATGGTACATTTACCATATCATTCCATTGAAAAGAAGAACCAGAATTAATGGTTATTGACGTTAATCTGACTTTTGAGGTCAAACATTGTAAATTTCAAATGCAAATTTCAAGTGTTTACAAAGTTCAAAGATTTTCACATATGATAATCACATTTTTGACATTCGGGTAGTTAAAAGTTAGCCCATTTGATCACAATCATCAGCGTCTTCCTTTTCCTGGAAAGTTGACCTTTGAAGTCAATGCTAAGTGCTTTACAAATGCAAAAATCATGAAAGATTTCCTAAAAAACCTTAACTCGCAACTAAACTAGAAAAGGATGACGCGGGTTCAGTGCATTCTGATCTTTACTGATCAGCCCTTCGACCTCAAAACTTAAAAGTAAGGTCCTTATCTTTGTTAGTAAAAGTTTTGAATTTTGAGGTACTTTGCAGAAACCAGCTTAACGAACTACTTTCCATAAGTAATACTTACCACATTCATGACTTATGAGTGTGCTGCTTGCTGAATTTTCTTTAATGAATTTAAAACAGCATACTAGATAGGATATATTGTCACGGCTCATATGGTTTACCAAGCTGAAGATAGCATGATTGAACTTAAATGTCAGGTATTATCTCTACACAAGATGGCCTGTTTGACAGGTTTTTTACTTTGTATCTATTTATTTTCAAAAGAAAGCATGAATGAATAATCAAAGTGAATATCAAGCTTAGTATCCTCAATCTCAAACAGTCAACAACAAAGTCTCTTAACACTCTCTCATCATATTAAGTTCAGTCCTTAAGAAATAACGGAACTAAGTGTTCGCTAACCAACAGGCTTCTGGTCCAATGGTATCCGTGAGATTCTGAGGTGCTCTACCACAAAGGGCAGGGGCGGAGCCACTTTACTAGTAGTGGGGGACATGCCCCCAACCAAGTTCTTGTGGATACGCGAAACATATAGGAAAAAAAAGAGTCAAATTGATGGGAAAAAAGTCTAGTGCCCTCACCAATAAATCCTGAGTGCCCTCTTCGTTTTTAGCTTGCCAACAATTAGAGTGTTCTATTATGTCAAAAAAAAGTGTTACCGGTGATTTTGAAATCACCCATTAGTTTTTTTTACATAGACCACCCATTGAAATCACCCATTAGTGTTGATTGCATTGTAGGCTTGTAGCAAGGCACCTTTTTTGTTTCCTTGGTAAACCCGACCCGATTTTTTCTAATCGCGCAAAAGAAAACTGACATGTTAATGAACTCCTTTTGCTGCTCGGTGCCCCTCGTAGTCACATTTTCTGACTCCGCCACTGAGTTCAGGAGGTTGAGAGTTCTAACTCGCCAAGTGTTGGCTAATTATGTAAAAGCTATGCACTAAACATACAAAAGTTAACAATTGTGAATTGCTAAAAAGATAGTGATGCATGTCCTCTGGGCTAACCATTCTTTTGATAAAAAAAATGATGGGGAATTTCTCTAATTGCTCCAAAAGTACACAAAAATGTATCATATCAAAAAGCTTATACTGTAACGTATTAGAAGCAAGTCAAGTAAGCATGTGAAACAAGTGACTTATTATCGGGCTAGGCATGGGACCTAAAAATCATTTTGTAAAAGGCACCATGCACCCCATATTATGCGGCATGCATGTCTCTTTGCACCCCACTTGTCCTGCTAATGACATCACTTTTGTTACATCAAACATAAAAAAGTTTGGAAGATTATAGGTCGCCCAAAAAATTTTACTGTCATGATTGTGAGGCTGTGGTTTATATTAGTAGAAAAAATTAATAAGATCATGTGTATTATTCATGCAACCAATGAAGTGCGACAAAAATAGAGGTATCAATAGATGTGACAATTTTAGACTCATTGGTTAAATTTGGGTTTAGTTGGTTAAATTATTTTTAAAAGATAAGTGTAAATGAGTCTCTCTTAAATTTATAGATGAATTTATCTTTTTCCCTTAATATTATAGATGGGCCTAGTTGGGTAAATATTTTTAAGGGATGGGTCTAGTTGGGTTTCTCTTAATATTTATAGATAGGTCTTATTAGGTATAGTATTTTTGACCGATTTTAACCGTTTTTGATTGATTTCATCCGACTTCGATCATTTTTGACCGATTTCAACTTATTTCGACCGTTTTCAACCGATTTTAACCGTTTTTGACCGATTTCAATAAGCAGTAGCCGAAAGAAATAGCAAGAAGTATTATCAACGCTATATGTCACTTGTCAAACAAACTTTTTACGTTTCCGACACTAAACACTGATTACTTCAAAACAGTTCAATATTTATAAGCACACAAGAATTTTAATTATTCAAGGACAATTAAGCTTTGTAAAAAACCCCAAAATAAATAAAATTAGATTGTATTTATGTGTGTTGACTAATGGTAGGTTGAAATTACAGATCTCAAAACTTGTTCACGTGGCTGATGATATATAAACTAAACAATTAGCTAGCTAGCGGCATCAACGTCTTGATCAACGGTGACGTTCGTGACCACATCGTGGAGCTCGACAACCACTCCATCTCT
>BQNB010085942.1:0-28326 GCA_026074375.1 Tanacetum coccineum | reverse complement strand
TCATTGTTTCTACATAGTCATTTGTATTTATACATCTTGACTATCATCCTTTATAGGCTGCAAAGATCCATTCAGTTTAAATTAGGACCTTCAATTATGATGATTATGATGAGCAGAACGAACGTCTTTCGCGATTTCTTCATTTGAAGGATTAGATAGAGGATTCATTTTTGTTGGATAAGGAATAAATTTATGATCATTCGAAGAGTACCCGGTTAGTTTATTGGGAAATTTAAAAGTAAAAGACCATATGACAAGATGCCATTAGGGCATTACTTGAAATCATGTATTCGATTTATGATGAAGTGAGAAAGATTGAATGTAGTGGAAGAGGTTATGCAATAGAGCATATAGGCTTCACAACCAGACAAATGATCTTTGTCAATATCAACGATGCATATAATATTCTCTTGAATAAGGATATGTGCCATTTCTAGATAATGACAAATCTCTTTAGTGAAGAGATTTCATGGATCATCAAATTCAAACTTGAATCCGTTTAGACGCGTCTTAGTAACATTATAGATTATTGAGTTAGGATGAATTAGTTTGGTATAAAGAGGATCTTTGGTTGGGGAAGAGTTATGATGAAGAATAGACTTAAGAGACCATTCATTGTTATAAAAACAATGTCCTTCAAAAGGAAGATCGAGTAATGTTCCAAAGTCTCTAAAAGACGCACATATTATTCTTCCATTTATCTTAAAAGAATGTGATCCAAATATCATCAATCAAAACAAGTTTGAATGTTTGATATAATTCGATTATGAATTTTGGATAGAAATTTGCACCTAAGTGGAGGAAGGAGTGAAATCATACATTGAGTAGAATCTCTTCTAAGTTGACATTAGAGTTGAATGTTGTATCAACAATTCTTCCATCGTGAATTAGTCGATTAGATATTTTTAGAGATGACATTTTAAAGTGATGGTGTGTATGGAATTTTGTTGTAAGAATTTACTCATCTTCTTCACCCAATCAACAATTAGAGGAGTTCTTCGTATATATATTTCTTTGACATTAAGTTTTTAAGTATTATTGCCTAGTGTGTGTCTATATGCAACACATGTGGAGTGGTAGTTATCTCGACTCTAAACAAAAACCTATGAGTTTACCCAAACACTCCTTTGTTTAATTTTGCTCATCCAAACATGTCGAAAATATATATTGACTATATATCTCGATTGATAGTCTTGAAATCGTTATGCATGGGTGCAAAAACGTTTTTGGAAAGTATTAACAATTTTATGATGTTCCTAACATGAGAAATTTTTAAAAATAAATTAGGGTTTTGTTCATGAAGAGAAATTGTTCAGGCACGTTTAATTATGCAAATCCTACATCTACGAGAAGCATAATAGTTATACATTGTTTTATTCTAGTCTTAATTGCATAATAACATTTGAAAAAAATGAAAATCCCTAATTTTTTATTTTGTGTTTAATAGAACCCTAGAGTCAGATTAGAGAAGAAGATGACGAGATCACTTACAATTTGTGATGATTATGATGTTGTGGATGATATTTGATGTTAATTTCTTCTTCAATTTGAGTTTTAATGGTGGATTTTAAGGTTTGGTGGTTTTGTTCTTCGTCAGTCACATGTAGGAGGAAGAAGGGGTTGTTTGTTTTTGTGTTTTAAAAAAATGATCAAACCTTAAGGGTTGTTCTGCCGGCGGTCCCATAAATATATGGGGGCCGCCGAATTTAATCAGGGGCCGCCTAGTTCATGGGAGCCGCCCCCAGCAAAGGTGTTTTGAACTTAGTTTTTTTTGACAAATTTTACGAAAGGAGTGACATTTAATTTGCATTTCGTTAATTAAAAATGCTTAAATTAATTTGTATGAAGTAATTAAGTTGTCACAACATGGAATGGAACTTTGACTAGAATCAAGACTTAGAAGAAAAGAAGAGATCGATTTATGGAATGTGTTCCATAATTCCTAAACCAAGACGAAGATAATTGAACAATTCGCGTTTAAGAGGTTTTATTAGAATGTCTTCAATGTTGTCTTCAAACGATACTTTTTTGATGGAGATGTTTCCTTTTTGGACATTGTCCCGAAGGAAATGGTGACGTATTTTGATGTGTTTCGTCCGCGAGTGTTGCATCGGGTTTTTGCTTAGGTCAATCACGCCTTTGTTGTCAAACATGATCGGGACTCGAATGTCGTAGTCGATAAGAGCTTGTTTCATCCATAGTGCTTGTTGACATGCCTTTTCGGCGCTTATTCGGCTTTGGTCATGGATATACCAAGAGCGGTTTGTTTCTTCAAGAACCACGATGTTAGACAACATCCAACGAACATACAAATACCGCTAGTGCTTTTTTGGTACACATAATCTCCCGCGTGATCAGAGTCGGCATATACTACGGTTTCTATGCCGATCCCCTTAGGATACCATAATCCTAAGTGCGTAGTGCCTTTAATATATCGGTTGATACGCTTAACCGCTTCAAGATGAGAGGTTTTGGGATCCTCTTGGAAGCGTTCACAAAGGCAGACACTAAACATGATATCGGGCCTACTTGCCGTTAGGTATAATAAACTACCTATCATGCCTCGATACTTCATACTATCTACGAACTCACACTCTTCGTTTTTTGTGAGTTTTGAATCCGAGGACATGGGTGTTTTCATTGGTTTAGAATCTTCTAAGCCAAATTTCTTAAGCATTTCTTTAATATATTTAGATTGATTAAAGAAGATGCCATTTTCCATTTGTTTTGTTTGTAATCTAAGGAAAAAATTTAGTTCACCCATCATGCTCATCTCGAACTCATCATGCATGATCTTGGAAAAGTCATCACACATTTCTTGACAAGTCAAACCGAATATAATGTCGTCGACATATATTTGAACAATGATGAGATTTGAACCTTTCTTCTTTTAAAAAGTGTATTATCTACCATTCCCATGTTATATTCATGTTTAGCAAGAAAAATTTTTAATCTATTGTACCAAGCTTTAGGAGCTTGGTTAAGACCATACAAAGCTTTCTTAAGTTTATAAATATGATTAGGATTTTTGAAATCAATGAATCACGGAGGTTGTGTCACGTATACCTCCTCATTGATAAAACCATTTAGGAATGCACTTTTTACATCCATTTGGAATAATTTAAAATCTAAGGCACAAGCATAGGCTAATAAAATCCTAATGGACTCTAATCTAGCTACAAGGGCATAAGTTTCATCATAATCGATGCCCTCTTGTTGATTATATCCTTGAGCTACTAACCTAACGTTATTTCGAGATACAATACCGTTCTCGTCTAACTTATTTCTATACACCCACTTAGTTCCTATAATTTTCGCACTCTTAGGGTGTGATACTAACTCCCAAACATCATTTGCAATGAATTGATTTAATTATCCAACTTTCATCCTTTAAGGCTTCATTTACATTATTAGGTTCTATGGTTGATATAAAACAAAAGAAGTTACTTTGGTTTTGGGCTTGAGATCTAAGCGTTCTTTGGTTAAGGTTTCCTATGACGTTGTCTAATGGATGGTTCTTTGATTCCTTAATGTTGACAATTTTGTCAACCTCTGAAGTTTCATCCTCAATGTCATTTTCTAAGTTTTTCTTTTCGGTAACCTTAATTGCTTCTTCTTTATCTAAGTTATCATCCACCAATGGTGATGTTTTAGATGGTGGAGGAGTTTCATCGAATGTCACATTGAGTGATTCTTCAATTTTCATGGTGTGTTTGTTTAGGATGATGTAGGCTTTGCTATTTTGGGAGTAACTTAGGAAAAAACCTTCGTATGACTTTGGGTTAAACTTGGTGAGGAAATATTTAGTGTTTAGGTAAAGCATTTGATTCCAAACACTTTGAAGTAATCAACAGTAGGTTTTCAACCTCTCAAGAGTTCATATGGTGTTTTTGCTAAAATGGCTCTAATTAGGATTCAGTTAAGGATGTAGGTTGAATTATCTATGACGTTACACCAAAACTTTTATGGTAAAGATTGTTCATTCAATATTGTTCTACTCATTTCTTATAGAGTCCTATTTTTTCCTTTCTACCATGCCATTTGATTGTGGAGTGCGTGGAGCCGAGAAGTTATGTGTAATACCGTTGACATTACAAAACTCTCCAAAATTGCACTTCATTATCTTTTTAGGTAAAGGGTTTCCCTGGTAAATTTTATTACGCCAAAAAATAGTTAAGTACAAAGGATGAGGGTGAATCCCACATCTCCGCCCATTACATGGGCAAACAACTTCCTTTAAGGAAGGAACACAAAGACAAGACCTATAAAAGAAACAATAATACAAGAAAACTATTTCTTCCTACGACCCCTAACTATAATATCTAATTTATCATAAATAGTTTGAAGATTATCAGGAATATCCTGACCTTCATTCATATCATCATCGTAAGGGTCGTATCCGTAGTCATCATTCTCGTAAGATTTTGTCCACTGCTCAAGCAAACTCTGTGTACTTCATTATCAAATTCCCTACTATGGTCTGTCCTAATTGACACTATAGAACAACCTAGTTGGTTTTGTATTTTCTTACTAAAGATTTCAAATTGCTCGAAAGCCTTGGTTTTAGTTTTAAGAAGTCTTGTCCATGTATACCTAAAATAGTAGTCTACTATTACTAAGGTATAGAGTTTTTCTCTGTAACTTTGTATGGCGGATGGACTGGAAAGATCCATGTGAAGGAGTTCTAAGCATCTAGTCGTTGAGATTATATTCTTAAATTTGTAACTAGCGTGAGTTTGTTTCCAATTTTTCAAGCATCACAAAAATGTTGATTAAACCTAAGCTTAAGTAAATTCCTAACTAGTTCCTTAGATGCCAATGATTGAATTAGACGCATATTTGTGTGACCTAATCTCATATGCCACAAAGTGGATTTTTCTACAATCGTTGTAAGACAAATTTTGTCTTTCGGCTTCTTTCCTAATTGCATCACGTACAAGTCGCTTTTCCTAATACCTCTACCTATGACATTTCCATCCCTAGTGATTTCACTATCATGTTTATAGAATATTACTTTATATTTTTTATCAAATATTTGACCTACACTTAGCAAGTTAAATCTTAAATTATCTACATGCTCTACATTTTCTATATTAAGAGAGTCATTAGAGATCATACTTTTTCCAATGATGTTAGCGCGAAGATTACTACCAAAAACAACATTACCTCCATTGTATGCCTTGTAAGTTAAGAATAGCTTTCGGTTGCCCGTCATTTGTTTAGAGCATCTAATATCTTTTATCCACTCGTCGGGCTCCAAATCAATCCCAAGGCATATCTATTTATATAACACAATAACTCAAACATTTGGTCCCCAATATCTCATGGGTCCAAAGTTTTTAGCATTAAACATCTCTTGCATTTGTTGCATTTGGTTGGGACGTGGAAATGGAGGACACATTCCCCATGGCATGTAACTTTGAGGTTGAAAGTTATTCCAAGTTATAGGAAATCCATTTGGACGATTTTGTCGTCCAATATTTCTTTTTGGTTCTGGAGTTCTAGATCGAGGATAAGAGTTATTAATTCTCCTAGGAGGTGGAGTTTTTGACCTAAAGTTTGGTTTAGAAAATCCAACTTTGGGTTTTAGATAAGGTTTATAGAATCGTTTAACCTCATCATCACTAGCAACAAGAATTTTAACATTATTTACCATTATATGTTTTGGTCTAGGACCCAAAATAGATTAAAAAAATAGATTTTCCATTTTTTGATGAATAAACAAGCGGTCCTTGATTTGCTTTGGGGGCCGTTTGTACTTTATGGGGGCCGCCAACAGATATCAAAGGGCCGCTACCAGAGGACGTTTCTTTTTGAGATTTTACAAACTCTGTTTTCTTGGTCCCATTTGTTGATGCTTCAAATGAGTTAAACCTAACACCCAATTTATCTCTGGAGGGTTTTTGAAGACTAAGCATTTCATTTAGAGAGCGTGTACTCTTTTGAAATTGAGTTAGCTTTAGAGCTTCCTCTTTGAGTTTTTCGTCGTCAATTTTAAGTGTTTGACAAGTTGTACATTCGAGATCAACTTCCTTGTTTCTCTCGAGTTTAGACAACTTTTCTTTTAACTCGCTAATTTCATTTTCTAGACTATTCCTAATAGCTTTTAGATGTTTGTTCTTAGTGATTATTTCTAGACTCATCTTATACAACTTATTATATTCACTATCTAAAATAATATCATCTATTGACGAGTTCTCATCACAAAAGTAAGAGGATTCGAAATGTACCTCGCTAGGTGCATGAGCCATGAGATAAGTTTTGTCTTTAGTTTTTCATCAACTTCCTACATCGCTCCAAGAACCTCCGACGAAAGACTTTTGGTTCTTGTCTCTCGGTGGTTTCAGACATTCTCTGATAAGATGATTCGGGTCTCTGCATCTAGAAAATTTCCTATCACTTTTTCCGTTCTTCTCGTCTCGGCTTCTTTGGAATGTATTTTTGTCATTTTGTGGTTGTATCACGAACCTACCTCTTCTCTTGAAGAACTTCTTGAAGTCTCTAACCGCCATGACGTACTCTTCATCTTCATTTCCAGAAGTGGAACTTTCTTCATCACTAGATTCCTTTTTAGCCTTTAAAGCAAGGAATTTCCTTTCTCCTTTAGCTTAAACTATTTTAGATTCTTTCTTAATGATCATCTCCTGAACTTTAAGGTTCCTGATGAGTTCATCAAGTGATAGTGATGTCAAGTCTTTCGACTCTTCGATTGCCATGACCTTTGCTCTCCATTTAGGATGTAGAGCCCCAAGAAACTTCCTAACGTAGTTCTTGCTAGAGTAACCTTCATCAAGAGCTTTTAAACTAGTTGATGAGGTGTCATTTTATACACTATTACAGGGTCATTTAACCCCCTAAATCATGCAAATATGCCCAGATTATGTGCTTAATCGTTTGCTTTCAAGTTTTTAGCAATTGGATGGCATTTGGAGTAAATACATGTAACTTGGGCTCATTTGGAGAAGAAATGAACAAGACTACGGACCTACACCAAATCTCTTGAAGAATCGTGCTCACAAAGTGTGGAGACGGTATCACAAGCATAAAGCGACGGCGTCGTGATCTATCTAGTGAGGCATCAAAAAAATTGACGACGACGTCAGGACGAACCGACTTAAATCAGACCTAGAAGATTCTATTTTGTGACGGCGTCGTGACTATAACTAGACGCCATCGCGACAATTTCTCTATATATACAAAATTGAATTTAGGGTTTTAAGTGTGTAACTTTGTATAACTTTTGGGGAGTCGAACCCTAAGTATTTTGTTAGCTTTTAGGCCATCTTTAGGGCTTAGAAACCCTATTTTAACTGATCTTAATCCATGTTTTAATCAAGTAATATTGTTTATCTTTAATCATTCAATATGTCTACGTGTTGTTTGATCGATCCATGTTCTTTCTTTCTTTATAACATGTTAGGCTAAACCCTCTCTTGTATTTACTTATGATTGCATGAATGTTGGATTGTAGATCCTTTTGCTGTTACTTCTTGTGATGAATGTGCGTGTTAGGATTTAGAAAACTAGCCATAAGATATTAAATTGGCATAGACGTCTAGGGAAACGCGAGAAGTGTAGAAAGGATACCATCTGGTAAAAGTCTTCATACTACCTCACCCCCAATATGGTTGATCCCACTTAAGATATTTCAATTGCATTTAATATACTCTTAGGGGCCTTGTAATAGTCTTTATACTACCTTACTTGTGCGTTGCCTTAACGGAATATTAAATAGACGACAGGTTCGTGTAATTCGTTTATGACTTAGGAAATACTTAAACAGATCATCACGAGTGTGACAAGGAAACAAGATTAGGAGAAGCAATCTAATGAGTAATGCATGATTAAGTAAATACACTATCGTATCATAAATTTATCACCAGTAGTATAGATTATATTTAGTTTAATAAATTAGTTAATCAACCAACCTCTCAAACCATTGAATTTACTGCTTTTTATAAAACATAAAAATACAAAAATAATATCCTTTTAATCTCGTAGATCTCGGCTAAGCCCTGTTCGAGCCTTCCCAACCTATTCCCATATAAAACGATAACAACCCTCGAGTCTTGCCTATACTACGCTACAACGATTAGGTACACTGCCTAGGGAGTTGTAAAACTTCTTGTTGAAGTCTAACGACAACCGCACATCAAGTTTTTGGCGCCGCTGCTGGGGAATCCTTTCAAGTGAGATTTTATTTCTGTTATATTAGCTTTCTTGTAGTCTATCTTTTCTTTGTGTGTTTGTTCGTAATTTTCATTGACTATTCCATTCTTTATTATGGTGAATGTGAATCCATCTAGTTCCACCCCTAATAGTGAGTTTCTTGATCCTAAGAAAAAGTTGGAAATCGAGTCATGGCTTGAGGATAGTAAGATTGTTGACGCATTAGTCAGTTCGAATAACATAGAATACTTTGATACCTTCCCCACCTTAGAAGATTTAAGATATCACGAGTGGCTCTTGAAATACCCCAAACCATCTTGGGTTAAGGCAAAGATAAGAACTGGAAACTTAAATAACATTAAGATCTCTTGCATGATTAGTCACTTTCTTAAAAGACAAGCTTACATCAATTTAGAATCACTATTTAATGTCATGTCTAAACAACATTCAAATGGATCATGAGTAAAGGGTTAGAGTCGAGACAGAAACCATCCAACCTTTGTAAGAACAACAACTTTATAGGAAGAGTTAGGGGTTTAAAAGTTTTTGTAGGAAACTTCACGTACGAATGTAATTTTGTGATTTTAAAGGATACCACTAGCATTATAGATCACCAACTAGGAGAAATAGTCCTTGGAAAACCATTCATAAGAGAAACTGGCCTTGTTTATGACCAGGAAGAGGGAACGGTTGTGTTCGAAAAAGATAACGAGAAAATTACATTTAATATGCCTCATAAGATGGAACCGTTTAACATATAGACTTTAAGGATGTAGATACCAATTCCATACCGCCCTTTGTCCTTGAGAATAACGATAACCATGGGAAAACCTATTACTCGGATAGCCTAATCTTAGGACCCGAGTATAGAGAAGAAAAAAGTATAAGCAAGGAAATTCGCCGCCTAATGAAATTAGAAAGAGAGGCATGGAAAAGAAAAGAAGAAGTCACATAAGAACGTGTGACTTCGAGTCTAGCTACAAGACTCATAAATAAAGAAAGGCGCTTCTTAGGAGGCAACCCAATGTTTATATTTATCGCATATTAGGAGTGTCTTGTGTTTTAATTCTTTTTATTTATTCTTTTATGTTTGAATTCATCAATTTTGTAATCATGCTTTGGTTTGTCTTGGACCTCGTCTTAATTTCAATCAAATGTATTTTGCAACAAAATAAGTGTAGTGGAAATATCCGGTTTTTAAGAACTAATTCAAACATGAGAAATAAATTGTTTAGATTAATTCGCGTCAGTTTTGAGTCATATCATTGTATTGACTAATCTTAGGTTTCATGCAGTAATTCATACAGGAAATAACTTATGTAATCACGTGCAGGAAGTTTTTCAAAGAAAACAAAAAGAAAATTATCTCAGAGGCTGGAGACGGCGTCAGGATTTATCCTAATGGTGTCGTGAGCCCAGCTATAGAAAAATTCAAAAATTTTCAAGTATTTTTGAAAAATAATTTGCACAACATTTAAAATTTGTAATTCTTTTATAAACATACAGAAACCTATGATTATATCATTACTCTCATCCTATCTTTACTGCTTTCATAGAGTCAAACCCTAAACTCTCATTGTATTTATATCTATCCCGCTGATTTTATGCTTGGTGTAGTTGTCTTTATCTTTGATTACAAGTTATATTTGATGAGAAGAAGCTTGAAAGTTCTTAGGAAGTTTCATTAGACAATTCTTGGAGAACGGTTTAACCAATTATCTCATGTTTCTTCCCCATTATTGAGCAAACCAGGGGAGTACTAGTTTCTTTTACTTGTTTTCTTTTCTTGTTATTCGTTTTTACGAGTACTTCTAAAGAACATTAGGGACATTGTTCAACTTAAGTGTGGGGAATAACACTTAGAAACTATTCCTTCAATTGCCATTTGATTTGTCCTTAAAATGATGGGTAATATATCGAAACATAACGTAAGGTAATTTTGACCCAAATTTTAAAAAAAAATTATGACACGTACCAACGAAAACCGAGTATTAATAATGTCTCATGGATAGGAATGTATATGACTAGCACAAAAACACTCAAAATTCCACCCAAAAAATGTGAGGTTCGCCTTTAGATCTTCAAGAATTCGGGTATCGATGTTTGATACCCAAGATAATTTATACCTTTAGCTTTCTCGAGTTAAGGTTCGAATGCAGTCATATGTGTCTATTCTGTCATTACGAATGTGTACGTATGGTGTTTGTCGCCTTTTCTAGAGCATTGGTATCGATATTAAATTATATGAGTGTACCGATAGTATATTAAATTCTAGAACTTGTTTTTGTGATGCATTCTGAGACCGCATAGTAAGTATTAGGATTTGCTAGAAAAGAGGCACTAGGATTAACTCATGTTTAAAACCTGTAATGGTTATTATAGTCACGTCGACTATATAACTATCCCACACCCTTTCCATGCACTCATTTTTAGTGTAGGATACCCCCAGTACAACCATCTGAGCCTATCCATTTTCATGGTTCTTGTAATTTTCTAGTTAAGACAAACTATTAATGCAGAGCATTGTCACCCTTGAACCAATTGTTACACCCAAATCACCTTAACCTACCTTGTATGTACTCACTTTTAGTACATTATTATGTTAACCCAAGTTAATTATTGAGTACACGGTTGCTAAGTCCTTATCTTTGTAAATACTATTTTGGGACGATTGGGATTCATGGTAGTATTCATCTTATAAAGAATTAGGGAAGAAGTAATTTATTACCCACAATAGAATTCAATAAGCTCCATGTTATGTTGATCCACTTCAATTCGGGTCATTAGTTAGATTGTAAATATCGAGTATGTAAAAGTTGAAGTGTAGAGGTGCATCTATAAACCCCCATGATGTATTATATATTTAAGCAATGGAAGAGCAAAAGTGTACGAAAAAATATATATAAAAAAAGTGAAAAAAATGTACGGACTGCCATTTGTTATGTTTATGTTTATCATACAGTCGAGAAAAGAAAAATAAAGAGATGGATGTAGAGTTTTGTAAAGTTTATATATCTTGTCCGAGTCTTTGGCTTAGCTACCCAACCAACGTGTATTCTTATAAATAATTAGCTAACCCATCCACTCCAAACCCACCCAAAAGTCACTCCCCAAATGTATCCCATCCATTTCCGTTTCTGTTAATATTATCTTACGCCTACACCCCACAACCCTTTAAAATACCTCTTTGATAGTGATGATGAATACTTGAGCCCAACGGTGGAGGTTTGATCCTTTACCAAACCTATAGTAATTTATATGCTATGACAGATAATGAGTGTTTAATTTTCCGTTTCCCATAGTTGTTATAATTTATTATACACCCGAGTGAAAGAGAGAATCCCAAACACTTATGTGAGGTGCTAGTATATGCTTTCCGTGCTTTTAATTATGAGGGCTAGAAGGTTGTGTTGTAAACTTCTTTTAAAGAGTAGGTTAAATGACCCCAATATTTCTATTGTCTAGGTAGAAAAGCCTATTTACTTGAGGACAAGCAAATACCAAGTGTAGGGGTATTTGATGAGGTGTCATTTTATACCATATTTTGAGGTAATTTAACCCCTAAATCATGCAAATATGCCTAAATTATGTGCTTAATCGTCTATTTTTAGGTTTTTAGCATTTGGATGGCATTTGGAGGAAATACACATGACTTAGGCTCATTTGGAGAAGAAACGGACAAGACTACGGACCTACACCAAATCTCTTGAAGAATCATGCTCATAGAGTGTGGAGAGGGCGTCACAAGCATAAAGCGACGCCGTCGTGATCTATCTAGTGACGGCGTCAAAAAATTGACGACGGTGTCAGGATGTAACTGACTTAAATTAGGCCTAGAAGATTCTACTTTGTGAAGGCGTCACGACAATAACTGGACGCCGTCGGGACGATTTCTCTCTATATATAAAACCGAATTTAGGGTTTTAAGTGTGTAACTTTGTATAACTTTTGGGGAGCCGAACCCTAAGTATTTTGTCAGCTTTTAGGCCGTCTTTAGGGCTTAAAAACCCTATTGTAACTGACCTTAATCCATGTTTTAATCAAGTAAGATTGTTTATCTTTAATCATTCAATATGTCTATGTGTTGTTTGATTGATCTATGTTCTTGCTTCCTTTATAACATGTTAGGCTAAACCCTCCCTTGTATTTACTTATGATTGCATGAAAGTTGGATTATAGATCCTTTTACTGTTGCTTCTTGTGATGAATGTGCGCGTTTGGCTTTAGAAAACTAGCCATAAGATATTAAATTGGCATAGACGTCTAGGAAAACGCGAGAAGTGTAGAAAGGATACCATCTGATAATAGTCTTCCTACTACCTTACCCCCAATATGGTTGATCCCTCTTAAGATATTTCAATTGCATTTAATATAATCTTAGGGGCCTTGTAATAGTCTTCATACTACCTTACTTGTGCGTTGCCTTAACGGAATATTAAATAGACATTGGTCGTGTAATTCGTTCATGACTTAGGAAATACTTACACAGATCATCACGAGTGTGACAAGGCAATAGGATTAGGAGAAGCAATCTAATGAGTAATGCATGATTAAGTAAATACACTATCTTATCATAGAGTTATCACCATTAGTATAGATTATATTTAGTTTAATAAATTAGTTAATCAACCAACCTCTCAAACCATTGAATTTACTGCTTTTTATAAAACATAAAAATACAAAAAGAATCTCCTTTTAATCTCGTAGATCTCGGCTAAGCCCTGTTCGAGCCTTCTCAACCTATTCCCCTATAGAACGATAACAACCCCTGAGTCTTGCCTATAATACGCTACAACGATTAGGTACACTGCCTAGAGAGTTGTAAAACTTCTTGTTGAAGTCTAACGACAACCACACATCACTAGTAATAATATTATTAAATCTAGCAAAAGCACTATCTATAGATCCGTCTTCAGAAATGATGAATTGTTCATATTGTTGTACCAAAAGGTCAAACTTGTTATCTTTGACTTGATTATTACCTTGATGGGTGATTTACAGGGTTTTACAAATTTCTTTTGCTGTATTACACATAAAAATTCTTTCATATTCTTTCCTAGGCAACGCGTTGTAAATAACCATTTTAGCCTCGTTATTTTTTGCAAGTCTCTTTTTAAGATTATCATTTTGTTTTTCAAAAGGGACACCCCATCTAATTTAGTTTCCGGATTATCTTGAATAGGTAGAAAATCACACTCAACAATAACACGCCAACGTTCAAGATCTTTTGATTTCACATATGTTTCGAATCTATTTTTCCAATAAATAAAACTATCACTTTCGAAAAGTGGTGGTCTTTGCATATATTGCAATTTTAGATATTTGTCGAAATCCATAGATCGATCCAAGCTTTAAAATACAATATATTTTAAAAATATTGAGTGACCTCAGCTTCTGATACCAATTGTAGAAACTAGAAGGGGGGTAGAATAGGTTACCGGTTAATTGGCCTTTTAAAACTTTGGTTATAAAAACGTTGGATTCGACTATATGTGAGAACAACCAACAATATGAACAAGAAATATATATAACTACTTACAATACAATCACAATATAAATGGTAAATATGAAGTATAAATAAAGGACAAGAGATAAGAGATAGAACGATCAAACCACAACACCGAGAATTATAGTGGTTCGGCTATGAAGCTCTTCTTTGCCCTACTCCACTCCCCAAGTATCCGACTCGAGATTTCATTATGTCAACAAGCTCCCTTTAGGAGGAGAAAATCGTTACACGTTGCTTATCCTG
The DNA here is from genome assembly GCA_026074375.1 of Tanacetum coccineum. Classification (NCBI taxonomy): domain Eukaryota; kingdom Viridiplantae; phylum Streptophyta; class Magnoliopsida; order Asterales; family Asteraceae; genus Tanacetum; species Tanacetum coccineum. The sequence continues at coordinate 14,405 of BQNB010085942.1, read as the reverse complement.
ATTTCTGACACTAAGCTAAATGTCGAGTCCTAATCCTAGCTAGAACCAATCTACACCTTCACTAATATATTTTAAGGCCAAAAATACTAACTGACACACAATTGACACTTCTGGATTTATACACTATCCAGATCTACACAATAACAAAAGCATGAATATATAGAGGTTGAATCTTAGAAGAAGATAAAAGAAGATCACTAATCCATAACACTTCGTTTCTTGGCGAATACGAGTATTCTTCTCTTGCACTTGATAGAAGTAGGAGGAGGAAGATAGTGATCAAAGATCTTAGAGAGGGGTAGGAGGTTTTAGAGAGAGAAAGAATTCTGAAAACTATGTGCAAAGAGGTTTGAGATCTGCTAGGGAATAGTGTAGTATTTATAGACTAGGAGCTATTCTACCTATCAGGGGGCCGCCCCTAGGTAGAATCTCTCATTTTTATCTTTTTGTGGGGAAGTTATTATCTGATCTAGAAATATCTGTTTTAGGGGGAAAATCGGATTTTGAATTTTTATTATTAGTTAAAACATTTCTTTAATTAATAAAAACATTTTGTATATTTTACTTTTATAAAAAATGTTATGTTACATTTATAAAAATGTAATGTTTAAGACAAAAAGATTTACTTTGATCACTAATCATGTTTAATGATTTGTTTATACATATCTTAAGTGATTTACTTTGAAATGAAAGTTTACGACTAATAACGTGTATACGTTTATTTTTATCGTAGAATGTTTTTACATTTTGACATCTTCAAAACATAGAGGAGTCGATCAAAAAATATAAATAACTTTTTTAGACATTATTTGTATTAATAAGGTTTTTAGCGGATGTTGAGAAACTAAGTGTGTTTGGGGTTGGGGTCTCTGAACTTTAATTAATTAAGGATGTGTTTTGATTTAGGGTTTTGTGAAATTTGGAAGAAAATTAATTAGGGTTTTATTTAAATTTAGGGCTTTTGTGAACTTTGGGATATATTGGGGTCTAGATAGCGGGTTTCATGACGGGGCATATCTGCGTGTGCTTATTTATTACGTTAGTTGACCATGGTTTGTTTTACAGTACATGGTATTATGCGGGCTTTACATTGTGTTTTTGTTGTTTTTGTTTGCAGTAAATGTGCAGGTGTTACGTACGATTTTGGTTGCCACCATGGGTGGGCAGGTTTGTTAACCCTACGGCTATGGTAGACGTATTCGTATCTATACTAATGTGTTTTCCATTGTTGCGAGTAAAGACGAGCCGTATCTTGGCGGGGTATTACAAATTTGTGTTTGCAGCCATGGCAACCCGCTATTTCTTTATGGTTTGTTAACCTTGTAGCTATGACAGACGTATTCATATCTATACTAATGTGTTTTCCATTATTGCGGGTAAAGGCGATCTGTATCTTGGTGGGGTATCAAAAATTTGTGTTTGCAGCCATGGCAGTCTGCTATTTCTTTATCTGGTTACACTTATGATGGGTAAAGGTGAACTGTAACTTGGCGGGGTATCACGAATTTGTGTTTGCAGCCATGGTGGGTCGGTATTTCTTTATTATGTTACACTCATGATGGGTAAGAGAGAGATTTATCTTCGCGGGGTATTACAAATTTGTGCTTGCAGCCATGCCGAGTTGATATTTCTTTATCCGAATAAGCGTACTGCTTGCATGGTTTGCAGCTATGCCAGACATGTTTTGGGTTATGCTAATGCGTTATGTTGGCATTGTAATTTTTTCCTGGCTTATTTGGTTACGGGGTTTGGTGCCTCAAGGCGATGAAGATACTGTTGACTGCATGTGTTTATCGATTTCCAACTATAGTTGGTTGGTTGATCATGGTGGCTGACAGTGACCTATTTTTTGGCGTGGCAGCACGACATCATGTTTGCAGCCATGGCCGGTCGCTAACCTGATTTTCCGGTACCACGCGAGCATTTTCGAGCCATTACATTCTCAGTTGGCTAAATAAGGTTGCACTTTATGATTTTTACCAATTCTAGAGTAGCCTATGAGCGTCTAGAGTATCAAGGTTAATGTTATACGCGCACATAGGCTGCTCAAGAATGACAATGCGTATACAAATTATGAATGCTAATTGTGACAGTAGTTACAAGTTGACAGTTTTTTTGTATGTCGTCCCCATAACGATTTAAAAACGGCTGATCATGATGGGTGAGAGCGACCTATTTTTCGGCGTAGCATCACGACATCGTGTTTGCAGTCATGGCGGGTTGATCACCTGATTTTCCTGTGTTACGCGTGCATAGTCGGTTAACTAAATGAGGCTGGCTGCTCAAGAGTAAGAATGTGCATGCGTTGTTTGAATGCTAATTGTGACAGTTGTTCTAAACTGACAGCTTAGTTGTATGACGTCCCCGTAACGATTTTGAAAGGCTATGATTGTTAAATTTGAGCATGTTAAAATGTGTGAGCTTTCAAAGTGTGCATCTATGGTGGTGATTGTGCATCTATGGTGGTGATGTATGCTTTTCTGAGTAGCTTTGTTATTTGATTCTTATAGCCCCTGGATGGGGTAGGAGGTGGTACGCTAAACGTTTTTGGAAGAGGAAATGGAAATGTCCGAAATCACGTTTGTATAAAATCATGAATTTTAAAGTATGTGATGATAAAATTTCGCCGTGTCTCATCGGGTGGCGCTGAAATATGAAGTATGCGCATCTATGTTTGCAGCCATGCTTGCCATATTTTATTTTCATGGTTGCTTACTTATCCGAGCCTTATAAAAAAAGTAAACACTGATTCCTAAGTGTTGTGTGCTTTTCTGCACGTTCTCCTACGACACACCACTCTTTAGTACAATGTATTAATATCTTTATAGTATGCAAAGTGTTGAGGATTTCCGTATCTTGATGGGGCGTTTATACTAATGCAGCCATGGCGGTCTTCCTGGTTTTACAGCCAAGATAACATGTTCATGGACCATTTCTCAGGCTAACTAGTGTGTCACTCATACGTTTCATGTAACATACCATCTGGTTTGATACATGTTTCATATGTGAGTTTCTCTCTATATTAGGTTTCGCCGGGTGTTTTTGCCATTTGTAAACTAAAATCTACGGCGCAGATGCTGCGTGGTGGCACTGCAATGTACAATATTTGCAGTTATGGTAGATTTATTCCTTTAAAAGCAGGCGATGATGAATTTGAATATGTAGGCAAGGAGACATCAATTGCTTGCAGCCACACTTATCGAACTGATCCTTTTTCTGATATGTCTTTGCTTCACTACTTCGTGTATGAAACACACGTTTGAGACCGAGTTATGGTCACTTGCTGCAGTTATTAAAGGTTTGCATTCATTACTTTGTGTTACTTCTATACATTTTTCTATAGTCGTCATAAGGGTTTATCACTATCACGCATGCCTACATTAAGGAGATGCCTTCTAATTAGGCATGCGTGAGAGTGATAAAACCATTATCCTGTGGGTGGTTGTGACACTGCATTTGCTAATCATTTTTTACATATGATTTATGAGTAATTTCTCAGATATATTCCTTTAAAACCAGGCGATGATAAATTTGAATATGTAGGCAAGGCGGCATCAGTTGCTTGCAGCCAAACTTATCAAACTGAGCCTTTGCCTTATATGTGTTTCCTGTAATACTTTGTGTATGAAACACGCGTTTCATATAGGTGGTTGTGACACTGAATTTGCTGATCATTTTTTATGTATTATGTATGAGTAATTGCTCTATTGACCACCCCTTGCTTCCATGTTAGAATTCAACAACATTGAGTAAGAATTTGAAGTTATATCCCTTGGTTGTTGGCTTCTTACTTGGACCTAGGAATTACCTTTTGAGTGTGAAAATAGTTTTGGTACTTTCACGCGTGCTAAGATGTAGAAAATTACTTCTAATTCGGCATATGTGACAGTCGCAAAACCCTTTTCGTATATTCGTCTATAGCGTTGTGATTCATAAGCAGCTCTTACGTATTTGATCATAACTTCATGATATTCCAGGTTATCTTTTGACATGCGAAAAATATATGAAATGATGATACGATGAGCCGAACATTAAGGCGATGAGGATAGTTTTTTACATTTAGGTTTTTTATAAATGGGTTATACGGTTTTATTGAGCGCTATTTCTTAGCGGGGCAGCCATGTCCAAATCATGGTTGCAGCCATGTCAGGTGTTTCAGGCCAATGCCTTACTTGCATATCTGAGCCTTATTGTACATAAAGTCGTTTTATTCATTCATATATCTCTTTTCTACTTAGCCAACTGGTTATTTGAAACCGACAAATGTTGGTGCATGAATTGACGGGGCAACATCAAGTTATGCTTGCAGCTACGGTGTGTCACATACAACAAAGTAACCATGGCAGAGAAAGAACACAAAGTAACTATCGTCGGAAGTGGAAGAGGGACCAAAGAAGTAAATACCAACTATTAGAATGCATGCACTTGGATGCACGTTTTCCCAACAACGATCACTTTTAATTAACATCAAATGAGATATTTCAATTGACCATCCCTGTATCCATGTCAGTAGTCCACAACAACGATTTCAAATAAGATATCTCTTTGCGTGTTGGCTGCTGACTTTGACACAGGAATGATCCTTTGAATGTGAAAGGGGTTTTGGCATTAACACGCGTGTTTAAATACATAAGATGGTTTCTTCTTTGGCATCTGTGATAATGGCAAAATACTTTATGTATCCATTGTCGGCGATGATGACATTATTGCGTTTGTGGTTGACGGATCATGTTGGGTGAAATCGGCCCTTATCTTGGCCGAGCAGCACATCATCGTGCTTGCATCCATCACAACCCGTATACCCTTTCTCCCATTTCGCCCTCGTAAGACTGAGCCTGCGTTTTTTGGCAACCACAGTTAATGCATTTGTCCGTTTGTTATTCATCATGGTGATAGAAAGCAACCGTACATTGGCGGGGAAACATTATACATGTAGTGATTGCAGCCATGATAGGTTCGTTACCCAGGCTAGAGTCACCATGTTCGCACTGCCTGCAAGTGTTGTTCCTCACGAAGAGCAGAAAAAGAAAGAAATGTCACTCAGATGTGTACGTTATACATGTGTATCAAAATTAAAGTTGGCAAAATGTCCAGCGGGTAGGGTAACTGGTTGAAACAAGTTTATAAGACAGAAATGGTGCTCTTATCAGCTTTTTGAAATAATTTTTTCTGTAATAAGCTCTTATCCCATGCTTATTTTTTTTCCTTCGGGCATTGATATTTTCCTGTTTTTCTAAACTGTGTAAACTCAAACAATGATGAAACGTGAGCCTGAACCTTAGGTATATTTGTTTTCAACATATTTTTTTATATCAACTATTTACCGCTTCATGTTGTATGACGATTCTTAAGCAGCTTATCAGCGTCTAGAATATCAAACGAGATGCCCTACGCGCGGATAAGCTGCTTAAGAATAAGATATTGTCTCGACAATTTGGTTTTTAGTGTCAATCCCTATATGAGTCTGTACCGGAAAAACTTTTATTGACAATGTGTTATTTACAAATCCATGTGTAGTGTGTATTATTTCTAAACCCTTTTAAAACACAATATGTTCGATATATATTCGCATACTTTTTTACTACCTTTTGCTCAGAACTGAAGTATAACATCATCAACAGAATGAGTTCTACTAAAGAACACTTGGAAACCGAAGAGAACGTCGTGAAACATGATTTGGTGCAAATCACTTTACGCCATGTCCTCTTCGGTTTCCCATTGTTCTTTGTAAAAGCCCATTCTACATGCTAGCTCATGCTCGCAATCAACAATGTCTTTATAAATACGTACTGTCAAAAGAAACACATAATCATCATTAGAATGCATTTTAAGAAAGAAAGATGTGGCACCGAAGAGAATGATGGGGACACGTAGTTTGGTGCAAACTATTTTCTCGCCGCAGCCTCTTCTGTGTTCCATCTTTCTTTGTGGACTCACATTCTATTATTGGGTGCAATTAGTTTCTACAACGACAAAATCAAATGCCCCCGCGGCGAAGCGCGGGCTCCCAAACCTCATATGTACTAATTCATAGATTTTAAGAGTGTGCCTTGGCCAACCCCAAAGGTATATGTAGCTACGTTCTTCACAGATTGAAGGTTTTTTTATTGCTATCTACCTATAGTTCTATACTACTTATAAAAAGTGTATTGAAACTCGAAACTCTTTAAAATTAAGTAATGTGTTTTATCAAAAATAACCATTAATAAATTTAAGTTACTTTCATTTAATTTTGTTATGTTAAAGTTATTATTTGAGGTCATCATTTTCCAAGTGATCCTTGATGTTCTAATTTTAATTAACATATTAAAACTTATTGCCATATGTATTCAAACTACTCAAACATATTCATTTACTGGAATACAATAAAAAAATAATATCATAAACGTCAATGTTTCTATGTGAAAATTAACCTTTTGGTTCGTTAGTAAATATGTTCAATTTTCTTTAATAATGCAGCGTACTTGTAATTATGGCACAAGGCGTCCGAAATCAACGGGTGGTCGTGATCAAGGGTCACACCAGAACTATAAGTTCGCAAGTATAATTATTTGCCCTTACACACTGTCATTTTGCGTGAGTATTCGTCTAGTTATTCATACATGTGTATAATATAAAACATTTTGTAAGTTTGGTGTAAACATGCTTGATATAGTATCAAATTAAAGAGATTTGTACCAAATATGTTGTTCCTTTGTAATTGGTTACTTAGGTTTAGATTTAGAGGTGGTAAAACAAGTGGGTCAGTCAAGATCGAGCCTGAATTAGCACAGGCTTAAACGGGCACATGCCAAATGGACGCATGTAATACGAATCACTTAAGAGGAAAAAAAACCCAAAACGTTAAAAAGAATTCCCCAAACATAACACCTCATTTATATTGATATAAATAATTATATTTTATCTATAATTTGTTTTTTATAAACAATTGTCATGTTTTTTAATAAAGATAAAAGAGAAAACGTGTGTTCATTAATGTTCATTTAACTTTTGAAAGATCTATACATGCCCATTTCAAAAAAAGAAGGGGGCTCAATGCGCGCTTGGATCTTTTTCAAAAAAACCTATAAAAGCCCAATTTAAGAGTTTTTAGGCACAAATTGCCACATCTACTTAGGTTTAACTAAATTACTTAACAATTTTTCATGTCAAATACATAAACTTAAAACAAAATATATAAACGTGTAAGATAAAACACAAGTTTTTCAACGTCCAAATTCTTATTAAATTAAAATCAAGCATTGCAGATCACATATTTTTTTCTTATTTTTGAACAAGTGTTATCACATGTGATATCCTAATAAATGACATGTGATTTTACATCATTTTTCTTTTCATTTTGAATTATCACATGTGATATTTAAAAGTACTCTTTGTTATATTTGATTGTTTGATTTTTATATCAACAACTATTAGAAATTCTTTTTAACTTGATTTTTGTTGTTTTTGATCTTACATAAATGTAAATCTATTATACATCACATGTGATATTTGTATTTTACAAGTTCGTAAAAAACTATCATATGTGAGGTTTCAATATAAGAAAGAAATCACATGTTGATAAAAAACTATCATATGTGAGTTCTATAAGAAATCACATGTGATTTAACATGATCATCACTAATTTATCAACCATCACACTTGATGGTTAAACAATGATAACATGTTTCTTGATTTAATGCTTGTTGGTGCAACATCGACTAGGATCTCCTTTATGTTTTAACAATGACAAATAAACGTTCGCAAAACGTAAAACAACAAACGATATCCAAAATCCGTAAAACCAAATATTTGCATCTGGCGCGATGGGCACGCATCAGCACGTGGCCAACGCGCCACTTGCGGTTTCTGTTTTTACATATTTGCTTTTGTCGGCTTTCCACTTACTCGACACGTGTGGAAACTTCAAGAAAGGTATGTACATGATATTTGAGGAATTAGGAACACTTCAAATGAGGTTTATACTCAGAGAGGAGAAAAAAAGAATCGTCCCATTTTTTAACAAAACGCCAATTCAAATCTTTTATTAAACGCATCTAGCCAAGGCTGAAACTTCTTTCTAAGCCTAGTATGAACTAACTTTCAACATATCATCAAACAAAAGTATTCATTTAACCTTAATCCAGACTTATGTTGTTCCTAATCAGGTAACGGGTTTTAATCCCTTATTGGTCAAACTAAGTCAAAGGTCACTTTGCGTAAACGCATCCTTTCTCGTTATGGGATATGCTTTACTTGATATGCTAAGCACTTAGCTTGTTTGCATCAAGATGATTAGTAATCAAATCCATTGTTGATTATAATGGATTAAGTCTAAGTGACTAATTGAGTTTGTGGTATCTGAAGGTTAATCATGCTTTAAGTTTTCTCACCTCCTTACCTATAAATAATTTACAAACTCACACATGTATTCCTCACAAGTAAAATATGTCTTACAAACTCACACACTTCTTTTTACAACGCTTTTAAACCCTACTTCCTACAACACATCCTTCCAATCATTTGTTAATCTCTTTCCCAACAAATGATTAACCACTCTTTCTACACCATCCTACAATACATCATTCCTAATCATTTGTTTACCCTTCTTACCCAACAAATAATTATATGCTCCACACACACTCTAAACATTCCTTTCTTCAAACCCATAATCACATATGCCCACTCTTTTCTCTCTTATTGGCAATGTGATTATAAACCCAAATTAATCCTTTGATTTCTCTCTAATCATCATCACATTCATACTTCTCATCTTTAAACCATCTCCAAGCTTTAACTCTTCTTCACATAAACCTTCCGCAAATAATACCTACATGGGATAACTCATATTACTTTACACCATTGTACCTTGTGTACTTTTTGTCCCCCAACATTCCAACATAGGCTCCTCCACATCACATCAAAACATTCTTCACCACATACTCTAATTCACCTTCTTCCTTATAAACCCATTTGAATTTCATACATACACACGCTATATCCTATCCCTTTATCTTACCACTTCATCAATCCAGCTTATCTTACTCTCTTCTCCTCCTTTAGATTGATATTCAAATATCAAACAAACACACTTACCCTATAAACAAACACACTTCTCTTTCTAAACAAACACACTTCTACATCTACCTTTGATGTTGCCACCTCACCTATCTAACTTACCCTTCACCATCTCATCTCTACCTTTCATTTCAAACAAGATCAAGAGACTACTTTCCATCCCATCACCATCACATCATGCCAACTCACATACAACACATTCTTATTCACACCTCTAATTCTTACATGTTCCTAAAATATTTGAAATTAAAATTTCACTTCTTCTTTGCATAACATCCACCCTTTCTCTCCAAGTTAAGAATATTCTAAGAATATTCCCTTGTACCTTAACTAGCCTTTCAAACAATTAGTTAGATTATAACTAAGCTAGTTACATTTGAGGAATACCCAAACTACCCTTGTCCGATTATTCTTTTCTCTCTTTTCAATATTGGACAAACAAAAGGCTTTTAAATACTTCATAAACACTTTTATAAAATGGCTATTTGAGTTGGTTGACTTTGAGTATAAGAATGATTGAAAGGCCAGCGCACCACATGCGAATTATTTTTACCTATATTTAGTTTCTTGGCCTATAAATACCCTCTCTTGTCCTTTGTATTCCTCACCTCTTGCAAACATTCTTTCCTTTCTTTTCTCTTCTCCTATCTTCTAAGTCTAACATCTAAGTGTTTCAAATTTCTCATCTCATCATTCTATTGAAGTGAACACATCTCCGCAAGAGATTCACACAAGTACCTAATCTATACTTGCGTGTTTTGTCGAAGGTCTTCTTTCTCACACCCTTTCTTTAAAATCGAGTCTCTAGGTTAGGTTAGGACTTGGCTCATATATCTATCTTTTATTCAATCGAGTTGTAAGGGAAGTCTTGTATCCGAAGGATCAATCCTAGATCATTGGGGATCTAGTTGGGGTTTGGTAAGCTTCCAAAAGGGGAAGTCTTTGTGGTTATAGGTTAAGTCGAATCACGGGTTCTTAAGGGTAGATTCCGAAGGAGGAATATCGTAGGTAGTAACTCTTCTTTATGAGCGCCAATCTTTGTGCATATCGGTTGAGTTAAATTGTAATACGGTTTGTAGTCCACCATAAGGATTATACTAGAATATTATAGGTGTCGTGGATTCGAAACTGGACGTACAGAAGGACTAAACCCCCTTCCTGAACCAGTATATATCGTAGTGTCACTCTTTATCTCTTTCTCACTATCTACTTATTGTTCTCATCGCAAAGTAGATTAGCACACCATTCGGCTCTTTTGAGACTTGAATTTTTATAAACTTCAAAGATGTCAAGAAAATCGTATTCAATCCCCTCTACGGTTCTACAATGCTTTTTTACAAGTGATTATGAATGTGTGTAATAAAAATTAAAAAAAACTAGACATAATATCCAAAATCACATCTGAAGATGTTCCGCCATTTTCACTTCAGCATAAAACATGACAACATTGTACCAACAAAGTTAAACATATCAGCAAGACATTGTACCAGTTTCTGATGGTTTACAAAGTCGTCCATAGACGTCAAAACTCCATACGGGTATTACAAGAAAAAAAAGAGCCAAAGCCCCAAATAGGGTACAAACTCTGGTACCTGGAACGTGATTCAAACCTAATAGAGCACATCATTCTTAGGTTGTACCAAACTTGAACATGGTGCTAGTTTTTTGCAATGTAGTTTTTCATATGCATCATTAAAAAAACACCACAGTCAATTGCATTATTTTTTGTAGCCCACTTTGGTCTGATGATTGTTGGCTCTTTTGTTTTTACACCTTTCGCCTTTGGATGCTCGTGGTGTTCAAAATGCCTTTAAAACAACTTTCTCTACACAAATAAAAAGATTTGATTTGATTTTCAAGCACATTATTATATATGATATATTATAATGTTAAAGAAGTTAACTTTTAAGCATATTATCATATATGATATTATATATACAACTAACTTTTAATTAATTACTTACCAAGAGATCGCAGACTTGCTTGTATTTATAAGAAAGGGTTTAGAGATATAATTTGTGTCTTGGATTCCTCAAAACAATTGATACAATATATAGGAGTATACGGACTATTCTAGAATACGGGCTTGAGCCCAATACATAATAACTATTAATTTGACTGGCATAAATAACTTTGAATGACATAAATAACTTTGAATGACATAAATAACTTTGACTAATCATACATACATGACTTTGACTAATCATGGACTAACACTCCCCCGCAGTTGGAACGGGAGGACACCGGATGCTCAAACTGGTGCGAAATTCCTCAAACAACGTTGAAGGCAATCCATTAGTGAAGATATCTGCAAACTGATAATGGGAAGGAACATGCAGAATACGAACCTGACCAGCAGCTACTAAATCATGAACAAAATGAATATCGATCTCTATATGCTTCGTACGCTGATGCTGAACTGGATTGGAAGACAAATAGACAACACTGACATTATCACAGTAAACAAGCGTAGTGGAAGAAAAAGGGTGTGTAACTCATGTAGTAAATTCCTCAACCAGCACGTCTCAGCAACAGCGTTGGCAACGCCACGATACTCTGCCTCTGCACTTGAACGAGAAAGCGTTGGCTGACGCTTAGAGGACCAAGATAGTAAATTGTTGCCAAGAAATACACAATACCCTGAAGTCAATCTCCGAGTCGTGGGACAACCAGCCCAATCCGCATCAGAATAAGCAACAAAATCTATAGTAGATGAAGAAAATAACTGCAAACCATAATTCAGAGTACCCTGAACATACCGCAAAATCCTCTTAAGAGCAGAGAGATGAGGCTCCCGTAGATCATGCATATAAAGACAAACCTGTTGAACTGCATAAGAAATATCTGGTCTAGTAAAAGTGAGATACTGGAGAGAACCTGCAAGACTTTGATACAAAATCGGATCTGATACCAGATCACCATCAACACCCAGTTTAGACTCAGTATCAACAGGAGTCTGACTAGGATTACAAGAAACCATATGTGCTTTCTCCAAAATCTCAATAGCATACTTCTTTTGAGATAAAAATAAACCTGAGGAATCACGTGTGACAAAAATACCCAAAAAATAATTAAGAGGACCCAAGTCTGTCATAGCAAATTCTTGATGCAAGGAGCCAATAATCTGTTGCAATAAACCCTTAGAAGAAGCAGTGAGAACAATATCATCCACATATAATAACAAATAAACGGTATCAATCCCCTTTCTGTAGATAAATAGAGATGAGTCACAGCGACTATGAGAAAAACCAGTCCAAGTAATATAAGATGCAAAGCGCTGAAACTAAGCTCGAGGGGCTTGCTTGAGCCGATAAAGAGACCGCTGTAACAAACAAACATAATCAGGATGATCAGAGTCTTGAAATCCCGGAGGCTGATGCATATAGACAGTCTCAGAAAGATCCCAATGAAGAAAAGCATTCTTGACATCAAGTTGATGAATCGGCCAATGTCGAGAAGCAGCTAAACTCAGAACAGTCCGAATAGTACCCGGTTTAACAACCGGACTAAATGTCTCATCCACATTAACTCCTTCCAACTGTGTACTACCATTTGCCCCAAGACGAGCCTTGTAGCGACTGAGCGTCCATCAGCCAAATACTTATGGCAAAAAAGCCACATACAACGTACAATATTGGTATCCGGTGGTCTAGGTACTAAAGTCCAAGTTTTATTTTTCATAAGCGCAGTATATTCATCACGCATAGCATTTTGACAGTTTGGATCATTAAATGCATCACGATAAGAAGCAACCTAGTTCCTACGTGAACTAGAAACCAACCTAGGTTTCTTGGAATTTGCCATTAACCTGTTCATTAGTGTTGGCTGTGAACGAAACTATCTTCCGCTATCCTACATCAATTGGTATCAGGTGGTAATCAGAGTAGGTCTACCCTGAGTGATAACCTTTGATTCCATCATATTCGATTCATCGAATTTGAACCATCAAGTTCTGTTAAGTTATCGTATTAGGTTTCTCCTAATTCTAACTCCAGATCATCTATCCTTGTATTCTATTTTCTAAAAAAAACAAAAAAAAACTGTTCATCGCAAAGTTACTGTTCATCGCACTGTTCATCGTACTGTTCACGAAAAAAAAGTTTTTTTTAAGTGACCATGACCGATAATACCGCGCTTTTTTGCAAGCCTTACAAGCGATTCAACAACAATTGCAGCAACAATCACAACAGTTGCAGCAACAACTACAACAACAATCACAACAACAAATCAAGCATAATACCAAAATTCTCGAGGCACTCAATATTCGCGAACAACCAAAACATGATAACAGTCGTTATGGGTCCTCAAGTGACGAAGATGAAAAAGGTGATCAAGCTGATCCTGCCAATCAGCAAAGAAAATGTATGTTATCCCACTTTTAATCCATTACACAACTATGTTCTTTACCAAATTGCTAGAAAATAAGATGGAATCTTAGAGAGAGAAAGTCGAGAGAGAAACAAGAAGGATTAGATTAGAGAGAGAAAGGAGGATTACAAATGAAATGAAAATGTAACCAACACCCTTCACCAAGTGTGGTGAAGGGTTTTTATACCCATGCCTTGTAAGCTTGGCACTTGGGCTTTCTAACGGGCCGGGCTTGGTTTAACTTGGGCTTTGAGCCCGAAACACGGATAATATTAGATTACAATCCAAGCCCGTTGAACCCGACTAGCCTATTACAATACAAGACCTAGTTTGACTTTCTAAGACCGATAACATTCTTGTTTGACTTAATATAATTAAGGCTAACAATCTCCCCCAATGTTGAGGTCTCTTTCTTCAAACTCCTCTGTACCACCGATGACATTGAAGATATGACGTTTGACGTTTATGCTTTGCCTTGTTATGGTCTTGTCTTGTTTGTAATGGCTTTGTTCATCCATGCTTTGTGATCTTGATTTTGAGCCTTTATCTTTTGACTTTAAATTCTTGAGATCGTTATCTTGCATCATCTCCTTGACTTGAATCATCTTGATTTGACTTCCTTGATCAACTTGTGCTCTTGACCAACATGCTCATACTTGTTACATTCTTGTTTGACATATGTGATTATAAGTCTAACAATCTCCCCAATTGATGATTCTTTATTTGACTTTGAGGCTCTTTGATGGTGGGGAAGGTTAGAATCAACTATCTTGACGTTGAATGATTGACTTTGAGGCTTGAGTATGAGCATGTGGTTTATGAATCCGACTTCGCTGGAATGAGGCTGCAACACCGTTGTCTTATCCTGAAATAAAACAGTTAGCAATAAAAGATGAATTTGGTGTTGGGAAATACAAGTCAAAAGGTCAAAGTTCTGCCACGAAAAAGTCGAAGTACTGCTAAATGAAAGATCAAAGTAC